>JAODAL010057467.1:0-22660 GCA_025379985.1 Phyllomedusa bahiana
CTATGTCTAGAGGAAGCTAGTAATTGGGAATAAAAAATGAACCCCTAAATTGAAAACCAGTATGCAAGATGTTAATTGACATACCAACACAGTATCCAAAAACTGGCAAATAGATGAAAAGGAGGGAAAAGGACCAGAAAAGGGAGAAACATATAGTAAAGAATGGGCTTAAATGAAACAACAAAAAATGAACTGTTCATTTAAACCCAGCAGTGTCATGGTTTTCAGTTTATAGAACCAGAAAGTCTCACATTTGAGAAGTGTCTTATTCAGATCACCTCTCTTTGGGGACTTAGAAACAATATCAATACCCATAAAATGCAAAACTTGACGGTCTTCTCCATGATCAGTCCAAACATATCAAGCGATTGGTGTGTCCCTATGGTGTGGAACATCATCAAGGTGTTCCCCTATCCTCCTGCGTAGCTGACGTGTGGTCTTACCCACATATTCTTTACTACAGTTGTACATGACACCCACAGATTGGCAGTTGATAAATTGTAAGAATTTGAATGATTTACCTGTGCTTTTACTGTCAAATTCCTTATTAGTCAGCAAAAAAGGGCACATCTTGTACCTCCTACACTTAAAACAACCTTTGGGCTGCCTTTTAAGCCATGAGGATCCCAGATCTGGGGTACAAAATGACTTCATACTAGAAGGTCATATAAACTTCTAGCACGTCTGTAAGTGATCCTAGGTGAATAACCCACTCATTTCACAATATCGGAATCCATTAAAAGGATATTCCAATGATTCTGCAGAATAGAACGTACCTGGCATGCAGCATTGTCATAGGTACCGATAATGTGAATCTGTTGTTCACATGGATCAGTATGTTTGTCCAATGCTTGGTACTTAATACCAAGTATACTTATTTTTCCATAATAAAAACATGTTTTCTAGAAATAAGTAATTTTTTGGTTGCCCCATTCTACTTGTTTATTTTTCCACTGATATAGCTGTGTGATGACTTTTTTAGCAGGTTGAATTGTGATCTTTATTGATACTTTTTTTGAGTACAAATAATTGATTGAATCATTATTATTAGGTTAACTTTAAATGTCAAAAGGTCTAGTAGTTCTTGTCTTTGGAATTGCCTATAGTAGACTTTGTGGCTTTTGCTAGGCTCTTAGTTGTCATGATAATCCATCAGTACTCCACAGTTGCATCACCTTACGGGAAATTAAGGCGTTAAAGGGGATTTGCCAGGACACAAGTTACTTACTTCCTTGTCAGCACAGGGAGAATGTCAACAAATCACGCTGAGTCATGGAAGCTGCAGGGCTGAGAGGGAGGGGGTGAGCAGAGAGTGAGGAAGAAGGGAGCGTCTCAAAACATAACTAAAATAATGACATTGCAACAGTGCAGACACAGCAGACACAGACACAGCCTCATAGACTGCACTTTTTACCCAGCCCCTTGAAGCTCATTCATTTTCCCTGTCATCAGATAAGAAGTGTTTCACGCAAGCGAGGCCTGTCAGCTCATAGGTCATGTCTAGTGGAAGCTTTCAGGTAACTAAGGGGGATTGAGAAATGCTGTAGCTCTCACAGGCTTCACTTTTTGTAATCACATATATTTAGAAAATTGATTAAATACCTATTTTGGAGGATCCCTTTAAATACATAATACAGGTATTTTGCTTTGTGATCTATAACAAAGTGACTGTTTCACCTAGATTTTTTTTCTAAGATAACCAGATACTGATACAAAAATATGTTTTTTATTTGTTTTAAACTGATTGGAGATTTTTTTTTATATTGTGTACAGAATTTTAAGATATGCTTTACAACAGACATGTTATCCATAGGAACAAATAAGCAAGAGATGGCTTCTGTGGGAGAGTATTTGTGATCTACTTCGTATCTGTACGTGCTTTTTGATCTGTTTAGAGGTCACCATGAATTCAACCATCCATTCTGAATTTTATGGGCCAGTGCGAAAATTGCAAAATTTCTTTTTTTTAATAAAATATAGATGAGTGAACATAAAGTATTCATTTAAGACTTACCATCACTGGCAAAATTAAATCAAAATGTAAACCTCTATAATAAATCTGCAGGCAAAAATGCTCACAACACCCTTGCACAGAAGTCAATAGATGGTTTTGACTCAATTTTGTTATGTCCAGATACATGTAGTAAAACAAAGCTCTGGAACTGCTCTTGCAACAACACAAAAACATTCAACATTTTTAAAAAAAAATCAAAACATTAGAAAAGAGGAGTATGTTTCAGTATGTATTTTTAATTAGTACAACAAATAAAGTAATATATTCCTTTTAGGCTACATCTCCCTGCACACACATGCCGGCTGTCAGCTTCCCTAGCAACTTCTTTTCAGCCCTACGTATTACATATTTTAAGCAGATATCATCTAGCTGGTTCTTTAGCAACTATGGTTAAATGCCCAACTACAACAATGGCAATGAATTGATAACTGGTGTTAGAAAATGCTTTCAGGACTTTTATATGAAATGTACTATGCAGGCACTTTTCCAAATTTCAAAATGATCACATTTTCCCAGTCTTTAGGTCTCTGTATTGATTCTGTCTGAGAACAAAATACCTTTCTACATAAAGCCTTTAGCACTTGATGAAAAACAGACTGTTTTACATCAAACTCCGGTGGCCAACAGACCTTTCACACAGAGATCATTTGTCCATAATTTCAACTGATAGTGCTAATAAAATAAATATGAAAGGTTCCCCATCTTAAGTTGGATTTAATCAGCTCCCCACATTGATGGCATACTCGTCGGCTCTGTGTGGATCACATTCCTTATTGTCTGTAATGGTTTGTTATTGTGAAATATAAACTGTGACAAGGTCTTGGTCTACTGTGTGTGAAAGTTACATATCTGACTTCTCCCCAGGCTATCATCCCTTTAATATGAACATCAAAGAACGGAGCAGATGATGAAGACAAACTGCAAAAATAGATTAGTGACTTTCTTGTTAAATGACCCCGTCTCACAGCAAGAATTAGGTAGCATTTATATAATCGATGTTAGTCTTACTGAAGAAATCTTTATGAATTTATTTACACTTTTCATTAACAATGTGACATATAATTATCCTTTTTTTATTTTTATTTTTTTAAAGATTGAACCTACTTGGCCTGGGTAACATCTGTGTTGGAGGTGTCGTTCGGAGCCTCAACTGCATGTTCCATAAAAAAGTTTTGAAAAAATAGCTCAGTATGCAGTGTTATTTTTTTTCCATTTAAATGACAGAATCCATGATGGAAACCAACGGACCCTATTGTAATCAACGAGTCCGTCGGATTAGAGCTCCAAACAGAACCTTCAACACAGATTTGAACCGGGTTGTGCTCAATGTGTCTAAAGATAGCAATTGGTAACAGGTAGGTGTAAACCTATTATTGTTTTTTTTTTTTCAGGTCAGATGTATTCAATGAAGTCTGATCTTTAGAAAAAACTGTATAAAGGAAGGACTCTGTGTAAATCAAGCCAAGACATACTGGAACTTTATTGAAAACTTAGTGCCAAAGCAGGTGCTACCCATATCACACTCCCAAGGGTCCATGATATTGATACATGAGGAGTTCACACATTATATAATCAGTGACTTTTTTATTTCAATCTTAGAGTTCAAAAAATGATTTTGAATAATAATCCTGAACGTAAGAACAGCAGGTTAGTCCAGACATGTTAGTCCAGACTTGTAGGTTGGTCCAGACTTGCAGGTATGAATGGATGTTGGGCCATTGAAGTCAATATTTTAATGTCTTCTGCAAAGTTCTGTAAGACCATTATTATTGTATCTTAAAATGTTTGTCCAGTCTTCATTTCTTTGCAACAGTACCACAACAAAAATGGAGCGTTACTTGTAACCCACTGAAGTCACTGGACTATCCATCAAACAAGTTATTTAGAAAGTAAGCCATCCATAAAGAAATACTCAATTTGCTAACCATTGTGGTTGTAATATCGCCTATGTTGACTTACTACATTTTTAGAATTATTCAGTTGTCTTTGCCAGAACCAGTTTTAGCTGATAACTTGAAGAAGACAGCAAGTAAGAAAAGCTTTGGTCCATGTTAGAGGTCCATGACTAAAGCTAAACATTCAGTTGTAACATGGACAAAGGTATACCCACAGTAAGATTTCTTCAAGAGGAGTTCCTCTGTAGGGTTATGCATCAATACATACATAAATATATGCACTTGAAAAACACAATCAGTGCCCTCATTATCAGAGAATAAATACTGTCACCATGAAGTATGTTTGTATGTATTATTATGTCATATTGCATGTATACTGTAGATACTAAGGGCGACATGCATGAAATTTGGCGTTAATATGCCCAATTTCATGCGCATAATACTGGCATAGAATGTGCCTGATTTATGAACATGCTATACAGCGGGTCATAAATAGAGATGGGCGAATTGATTCTAACGAAGTGGACTTCGTTTAGAATTTCAGGAAAACTTCGGTTCTGAATGAAGTCGAAGTTTGGGGTACTTTGCGTGAATGAAGCGTGCTTTTGATTGATAAAATGGCTGCGAGCACATGGCGTTACATGGGGCAAAGAACTCTGGGAGGAAGAAAGGCATAGACCGGTGGGATTCTGTGACCTCACCGCACTATTTAAGTCCGGGCGCGACGCTGGGAGCTTATACCACTCTCACTGTACTGAGTAGGGAAGGTGCTGCTGCGGCTGCTTATGATAGCTGATACTAAAGAACTCACTTTTATACAGCAATTTTTGGGGGGGTGTCACAGCTTGTCTCAGAGACTGCTTCTCTTACGTTCTAATTCTGATTTTGTGGGGTATTGGAACTGAAGTCCAGTGTGTGTCCAATGCAGCTGCATATACATTTTAATGCTATCTGCTCACAGCACATTGAATATCCAAGGTTATCTAAGCCTGTTCCTATTGTATTCATTTAAAGAAACAGCGTTTTTACAATCCAAATACCACTTAATTTTTGATTGTTCATTTCTTTTGCGCAATTTACATCCAGGGGTTAATTAAGCGTTGTTCTGCTTTTTGTGGTTACAAAAAGAAACGTTTTTTTTCCCCGCCAAAGAAGCAAATTTCCCTGTACAAAATTTAAAACCAAAGGTTTAATTACAATTTTTCTGTTTTGTGTCCTAAAATAACCCATTTTACCACGCTACAAAGCGTAATTTTTGGTTGCCATTTCTTTTGCGCAATTTCATCCGGGGGTTAATTAAGCTTTGTTCTGCGTTTGGTCACAAAAAAGAAACGTTTTTTTCACGCCAAAGAAGCAAATTTGCCGTAGCATAATTCATAACCAAAGGGTTTTACAAGTTTTTCGTTACGTTACCATAAAATACACCCATTTTAACACGCAGAAAGCTGGAATTTTTGGGTTGCCATTTCTTTTTTCAATTTAATCCGGGGTTTTTAATTAAGCTTTTTTCCCTGCTGTTGGGGTCAAAAAAAGAAACGTTTTTTTTTCACTCCCAAAGAAGCAAATTTGCCTGTACTAATTCATAACCAAGGTTAATTAAGCCTGTTTGTGCTTTTATATTCAGTAAAATACACAGTGTTTTTAAACGGCACATACAAGAAAATTTTCCCGGCCATTTGGGGACCATTTATACCCAAAGGGGGTTACCAAGCTTTTTACTGGTTTCTTTTGGGGTCAAATAAGGTTGGTATTTATCATTTTTCAATATCTTCATCAAACAGTGTTGTACATTTTAAAACAAACATATGTCAGCAAAAGGGGCAGCTCTTCACCTGCAGTGGCAGGGGCACAAACATCCGGAGCAGGCCCAGGTCGCGCACAGCAAGGAACGTCGCAGCAGGGCCTCGTGAGGCCACAACTGCCGCTGTCATCTAGCGGCCGTGGGTTCCCACAACCCAAAGGGGTTTCTGATTGGTTGACTGGGTCACCATTTCCCTCCCAATGATATCTAAAACAACCCCGCCAAGAGTCGGGGGGAACGTCAGACACAACCCTTAGTTGGCAGGGGCCCGGAGGGGGTCACGGCCCTCACCTTTCCCAACCCGCCTCTGTCCCTCTGGTTCCCCAGCCAGAGATTACTATGTGGTCTGGCTCAGCGCCATATAAGCGAGATAACAATTTGAGGGGGGCATCAGCACTACTTGGAGCGAAAAAGGGGGGCCAATATCCCCTGCTTCTTGCAGTAGGGGGCAAATATAGATGTGGATGGCAGGGGAGGCATGTTTGTGGGGGGTCACCTCTCATACCAGACCGGTTTTTTTAGGAAGCAGTACGAATGAGCCGACCGCATTTGGGAGCCGGGGGGAAGCAAAGGGGGTTTTCACGAGGAGAAGAGGGCATCAGCTTTGGGCCCCAGGGAGCGGGGCAGCCACAAATTTGGGTTGGTGGCCCTGAGTCAGCAGAGTACCAGTGTGATTTGGAGCAAAGCGGCCCGGGGGAAAAAACCCCTTTCAGGTCCCAAAAAATAGCGGGCCCGGGGGTCAGTAGGGAGCAGTGGAGTATCACTCAGTGCGGAGCGTTTTGGGGGTGAAACAGATCTCGGCGGGGTGGGGATTTTTTGCTAAGACACCGAGGACCAATATGGTATATGTGGGAAACTGTGGGAAAAGTAAACTGGCCAGGAGCTAACGTTGGGACCACGGCCCCCGCTCAACACATGCAGCTTCACCATCCGGGGGCCCCCCCGGGGGAAACGTGGCCCCAATTGTGGTCCATCCCGCCGCCGCAGCAAAAGCACAGCAGCGCCCCGTGGCCCATCCATTTCAGCCCTCAAGGCCCACCACCTCTACGAAGGGACTTTTCTCTTTGCATCACTCCCGATCCAGTGCTCCTGCCCTCGCTACTCTGGGGCCAGCATCGTTCAAGCGCCAACCCTCCTAAGATGCAGAAAACGACCGGGCCCTTCCAAGTTGTTGGGACGCAGTCCCCCCCTTTTCCCAAATGGGGACCTGCAACCTTCAGAAACTAATGGCTTGTGCCCAGCCAAGATGGAGAGTTTTTCCCAAAACAATTTATTTTTAAAAAGGCATACCACAATTTAAAAATATGTAAACAAAAATGGCCCTCCCAGCTTACGGTTTTTTTCCAAGGTGCATGGCCGGGACGTCTGGGAGCTGTTACTACGTCAGGGCCAGTAAGTCCCCTTTTTCGGCCCCCGGGGAATGTGCTCCGCCCGCACATCACAACTTGGACAGGAACCCGCTTTCTCCTCCATGTTGTCAAACTGCGGCTCCGCCAAATTCCCCTCCTCCCCTCCACCACCAAACCCCATCTCAGCCTCCACAAGTACTCCCATCATACCACATTTTAGGGCAAGCGGGGTCACGCGTTCTACACCTGCTTGCTTTTAGCGAACAAATCACACAGGGGAAACTGCCCCCGCGTCAGCAGCAAGAAATCGATGGTGGGTTTCCCCCCCGCCAAATGCAAATCGGAACCCTGGGGGGGACGGGCAATGGGAGTAACATGGTGCCGCGGCACCGAGGGGGGATGGTCCATGTGCCGCATGGCCACGTGTTTCAATCGTTTGAAAAGGTTTTCCGAATCTTCCACCGATCTTCCGAAATTCTGAAAATGGCCCGGAAACTGTGCATGCACTTCATCCATTCCTATAAAGCCAGGAACACCCCTCCTCGAGTTGCCAGCGGCAGAACGGCCTCCAACACACTTCTGATAATCCGATGTTTCCCCCGCTGAATTCCGACCTGCACATTTGGACCCCGACTGGTAGAACAGAGAAAGGCCATTAACGTTATTTGATCTGATCCAGTCGGACAGGATACTCCCTGTGTAACTTTGATGTCAGCCAGTGGCAGCTCATGCGTGACACCTGTCTTTTATTGAGGCAATTCGAGGGAGGCACCTTATTTGTCAGTCACCAGACTACGGATGAAAAACGTCAATCCACTGCATCATGTCTGGAACAGATGCTGAAAAATCTGTCAGGGCAGGGGACTGAGACGTGGGCGACTAATCTCACGGCCACATGAGTCCGGTGGGGGACTGAAAATGGAGGAGAGCGCGGACATTGGAGGCAGAGCCATTGTCCTGGTGAAATGAGTAAATTTTCTACCAGGCTAGCCAAGAGAGGTAGGAGCAGGAGCAGCTGGAGGAGGTAGATGTAGATGATGAAGACGAAGCAGATGACCCGCAAGCACCAGTGGCAGTACACAGTGGAGAAGGAGGCAGGGAGCCCCTGGAGTCACTAGGCAAAAGGCCGCAGCATGCTTTTTTGCCTGGCTGTGACTTTCTAATGTCGCATGGGGCAGAGGGATGATTCTGGCTCTCCCCCCTATTGGACCCTTGCCCCGGGTCCAAAATGGAACCCTTTTTTCCTAGCTGTGGAGGGGGGAAAAAACTCAAATACTTGGGAAATCCCCCGTATCAGTTGGCCGCTCCCTATGTGCGGCATTCGCCCCTCCTCTGACGGGTTTTTGACCGGGGGGGTTTTTCAGCGCTCAGTTACTGCCGCGGCTGCTGGGGAAGGGTGGGGGGGTAGGAGCGTACCGCTCCACGCAGAAAACCAAAGTTGGAGTCATGATGAGCAGCTTCCTTAAAACCGCTAGTGAGGAGGCAGTCCCCACAGCAGCGGGAAATGGGCAGCCCCTGAACCAACAGGGGGTTGGCCATTGGACAGCCTCTGCACCCCGTTAGAAGACCCGCTGGACTCGGGGAAACCAAAGGATTTTGGGGCCGCAACTTCCCGATTTGCAGTGGAGAAGCTGTCCGCCCCGGGCCCGTGTGTGGACAGGCGGGTGTTCTTGCGGCGGGAGCCTCGTTTCCCCCAAAGGGGAACCCCCTTGTCCACGGGAAATGTGGAACGACTGACCTTTTTTCAAGATGAAAAAGGCGTGGCGGCCCGGGTTTCCCCCCACCAATGCCTTGCGTTTAGACAATCACCATGATGTTCACCCAAATGGAGAAATGGGGTCGCGTTAAACTACCTGCCCAGCCACTTTTTTGATGCCGTCACCCGCCCGAGCCCCCAAAATTGTTGACAGTTTCCCATCTTCTACCACCCTTTACCCGGAAATGTATTGCACCCACCCACACTTGTCATTGTGCCCCCATATGATCCTGCTGCTGCTGTTGCTGGTGCCGTGACATCCACACTGTGCATTTTGCCACTCTTGACCTCTGCGTTGTGCTGTCACCTCCACTCCTGTCATTGTGCCCCTCTGGGCCTACTACGTTTTGCCCCCTCCAAATTTTTCATTGTGCCCCCCTCTGACTCATGCTGCTGCTGTGGCTCTGCCGTGCCTCCACACTGGTCATTGGCCCTCTTTGGGCCCCTTTTGTTTTTGCCACCTCCAGAATTTCTTTGCCCCTCTTGACCTCATGCTGTGCTCCCTACCTCCACTCTCTGTCATTGTGCCACTCTGTGGCCTACTCCGTTTCTGCCACTCAGAATTTCTTTTTCCCCCCTCTCTGACTCTGCTGTGCGCCCTCACCTCCCATCTTCGTGCCACTCTGGGCCCCCTACTGTTTTGCCACCTCCAGAAGTCATTGTGCCCCTGTCTGACCCCATGTGCTGCTGTGGCTGCTGCCGTGGACCTCCAAACTTGTTGTGCCCTGTCTGCCTCATGTGGGTGTGCGCACCTCCCCTCTCTGTCATTTTGCCACTCTGGGCCCACTATGTTTTGCCACCTCCAGAATGTCATGTGCCACTGTTGCCTCAGGGTCTGTCGGCTTTCTGCCATGCCCTCCCCACTGTGTCATTGTGCCCCTCCTGACTCATGCTGTGCTGCCCTGACCTCCACTCTTTCATTGTGCCACCTGTGGCTACTACGTTTTGCCCACCTCCAGAATTTAAATTGGGCCACTGTCTGACCCCATGTGCTGCTGTGGCTGCTGACGTGACCTCCACAAACTGTGTCAGCCCCGGCCCAAACCTGACCTCTGTGCTGCTTGCTGTGACCCCACTCTTACCCTTGTGCCCCTCTGTGGGCCCACTCCTGTTTTTTCCACCCTCCAAGGGGAAATTTATTGTGGGCCCCTCTCTGAACCCCCATGTGCCCGCTGTGGCTGCTGCCCCTAACCTACACAAATGTGTCATTGTGCCACTCGGGGGCCTACCCCCCTTTTTGCCCCCTCCCCAAAAGTCATTGTGCCACTCTTTGACCCCCAGGGTTTCTGGCTGCTGCCGTCACCCCCCACACTTTTTTTCACTGTTTTTTGCCCCCTGAAACCCCCGCTTTTTTTCCCGCTTTTTGCTGCCAAAAGACCCTTTTCAGGGGGAAAATTCCGCCCTTTTGGGGTTTTTTTTCCCGTTTTGTCCCTTAATTTCCCAAGGGGGAAATTTTTTTGTGAAGCGATTCTAAAAAGCGGCGGGGAGGGCAATTTTGCGTTTTCATACTAAAACATAAAAATTGTATGAAGACCAAAAACCAAGCCCCTCTGCTTTTTTTAAAACATGGGGACAAAGGGTTTTACGAACCCCCGCAGGCTTTGTTTCACCCCGGAAATAGCTTTTTTTTTAAAAGCGATTCGTCCCGAAATAATTCGGGACCCAAACAAATTTTGTTGGAAATTCGGCTAAGTCACCGAAAACGTTTTTTTTTTAGAATTGGGCCCATCTGTAGTCTTTAAAACCGGGGCCCTTTTTAGTGCTTGGGGGAATTTCCGGTTTAGGTAAACCCCCCTTTGAAAAATGGTTTTAAAACCCGTTTTCCCGTAATGTGCCCAAAAAAATGCCCTTTGCAAAAAATATAAATAAGTTGCCTTTTGCAACGGTTTATGGGGGCCCCCTTTCCTTTTCCCCACCCCCCTCCGATATCGGGAGGAAGATTTGAACGCCTGATATTGGGCTGAAAAGATGCCAGATATCTGGCCCCAGCCCGTTCCCTACATGTTTTTCCCAAAGCCCCTTTTTTTCTGCCATGCAATTTCCATTTCCCCTTTTTGCGCCCCCTCAACCCGGCGCAAAAAAGCTTTTTTCTCTGGGGCCTCATTCTTCAGGAATAATTTATTTTTGATAGCTGCATTCACTGATGGCACTTTTATTGGGGGGGCACTGGATGGGTTTGGGATGTTATGGTGGGGGACTGTTTTGGCTTGGGGCTGTTATGGGGGCAGTGTATGGCTGGGGGATTACTAGGTGGGCCCCCGTTCGGGGGAGTAAATGTTTTGGCTTTGGGACATGGGGGCCCGAATGGCTGACATTGTTATAGTGGGCACAGTATGGCTGGCACTGATATGGTGAGTACAGTATGGCTGACTCTTCCATGGGTGGCCCTGTAATGTTGGGCATTGTTATGATTGGCACTGTATGACTGGTACTGTTATGGTGGACACTGTATGGCTGGCACTATATGGCTATATATGCTGTTTTTAAAGAAAAAAGAGAATCCAGGGAAAAAAAAAATTCCATAATATCATGGGTTTTTTTCTTCATGGAGTATTCATTTTTGACACAAAAAGGGCAGATCCCCCAAAATATACCCTAAAACCCGCCTATTTATGTTTACATGGCTGGACCTGGTTAAATCTAGCCTTCTTTCCCCTACAAACCCCAATAGTTTTTAAGCTCTTGCAGGGCCCCCACACCTTGGTCTCATCGGGAAATAGATTTTTTATTGTGTAAAGTATTTTCTTTTTTCTGTAAACCCATTTCCCTACAAAATTTTAAAATGTGTGGAATAAAGTTTGGGGCAAAAATAAATAAAGGGTTTTAATTTTTATAGGTTGAAGACCCAAAGGGAGGAATGAGTTGGAGAGGGGCTTTTAAATGTGTGTAGTTTTTTTTCTAGCATAGTTGTAAACAGGGCCTTTTGTAAACCAAACCAAAAAATTTCCCAAAAGGGGAAAGGGGGACCTCAATCCTTATACCAGGGAAACCCCCCCTTCCTGATCTCTGCCTTCCCTTTAAGTGGAACCAAGGGCCTTTCGGCCACTTTGGATATTTACAACCGAAGTGGCATAAAGGTCTTAGATGGGAATACCTCTCTAAGATTCACGGACCCCTTTAGGGGGCACAAAATAAAATTGGGGGCCCCTTGGGCAGAAAATGTTGTGCACCTTTGTAGTAGAGGAAGAACTTCACACCTTTGGGGGTCTTTGTTGCCACTTTGTCACTACTTTTAATGGATACCAGATACCCTAAGCCGTAAAACTTAGTTGCAATACAAAACAAACATTGGTACACCAATTTGCAGTCGTAGAACACTTGTCAGTTTATCATACAGCTACATTTTCTTAATTCAGAAGGAGGAGAAGTAATACTCTATGGATGGTCACCTTTGCTAACCATCACTGAATCCAGATTGGAATTTTATGTGGCCCTTTACTAGTGTTGAGGGGATTTTTATCGACAAAGTTGAAATCGGCAAGGTTTTTATGGTGAACGAAATTTCCAGATCATGCGATAATTAAGGTTATAATCTGTGCATCATCTATTAAGATCGCGCCTTTTTCGGCGCTTCCTGTAATTTTGGCGGCCAGCAAATGAGATTACTGAATTGAGCAGGGTGAGATGTGTGTGCGACGTCATGACTGGGATGTGTAGGGTTGCAAATTGGCGGGAAAAAAATCACTGACCCTCTTTTTTCATAGAACAGCGTTTCCCGTTTCAGCCTCAGTGTCTCTCAGCGTCTCATAGGGATAGGACCTGCGCTCTGCCTGTGGCCAAACAGCTCAGCGAAATTAGTCTTTTCTGCAAAGAAAAAACCCTCCTTCCAATTTTTTAGATTAGGATTTAAAGATTTTTTTTAGTTACTAGGGGAATTTTTAAAAGCAGAATTTCCCGCTTTAAATTTTCACGGCGGGGGGGAGCGGGGGGGGGGGGGGGGGGGCCCGCGGGCAAACAAGACAAGCTTATCTATAAAAAAAACACTGGATAAAGTTCCCAAGACTTGGGTGTAGACATTGTAGTGGAATATCTTTATTTTTAAAAAGTTTGCTATTGAAAAATTTCCTGGATTTTTTGGGCCGCTGAACTTATATTGGTTTACACATCATTTTAGTAACTGCAGGTCTCTTTGTTAGGTGCAAAACTCCCTTTTTTATCAGTTTCCCTTTTCGATAGGTGTTCATTTTAAATTTTTCCTTTACACCTGTCCCTTTTTGATATATCCCCTTGCAGTTTAAATTAAAATTTCCCACCCAATTTTGTAGTAAAGCACGGGTTGGGTTTGTTGAAAAAATACCGTGAAATCGTACAAAAAACATCCCCGTTACGTTTTTTTTTGACTTTTGCGAACCGCATTTTTTCATTAAAGAAAGCTCTCCCTTTAATCTTAAAACAGCAATTCTATTTCACCCAGGTGAATTGAAAAAGGCAAAAAAAAATCCCTTTTTATTATACCAAAACAAAAACGGGTTACGTTTTTTTTGGACTTTTCGAAACCCGCATTTTCATTGAGGGCGCTTTACGTAAATTTTTAAAAACAGTTTTTTCTATTTTTCCCCAACAGGTAAATTTAAAAATTTGCAAAAAAAAAAGGGTTTTAAAATTCAAACTTAAAACAGTTTACGTTTTTTTGGACTTTTGAAAACCCAGCTTTTGTTTTTGACGAAAAGCAAAAACTTTAAATTTTAAAAACCGAAATTCTTTATTCACCCGGGTTTGTTTTAAAAAAAGGTGCAAAAAATACTTTTTTATTATACCAAAAAAAACATTTACGCTTTTTTTTTGTTTTTGGGGCCCCCGATTTTTTTCATTGACGCGGCATTACTTTAAATTTTTAAAACAGCTTTCTATATTCCCCACAGGTGTTTAAAAGGGCCCGCAAAAAAATTACCGTTTATTATCCCAAAAAACATAATTTTTTTACGGGGTTTTTACTTTTGCGCCCCAGCATTGTTCTTGACCAGCATCTAGGGGTAAACCCTTTAAAACAGCAATTTTATTTTAAACCCCTGGAAAAAATTAAAGGTGAAAAAAATTTTCCGTTTATTATACCCAAAAATAAATTTAAACGTGTTTTTTGAGGGGGCACACCCGAATTTTTTCATTAAATCAGCATTTCGTAAATTTTAAAACAGAAATTTTCTATATTCCCACAGGTGAATTGAAAGGTGCAAAAAATCCCTTTTTTATTAAAACCAAAACAAAAGGGTTCGTTTTTTTTTTCCTTTTGAGCACCCAGCATTGTTCATTGAGGGCAGATTACGTAAAATTTTAAAAAACAGAAATTCTTTATTCACCACGGGTTTGGAATTTAAAAAGGTTTGAAAAAAATTACTGTTTATTATCCCAAAAAATTTTTAATTTTTAAAGTGTTTTTTGACTTTGGGGCCCCCCAGCATTGTTCATTGACGCACCCATCTACTTTAAAATTTTTTAAAAAAAGCAATTTAATTCACCACAGGTGAATAAAAGGGGTGCAAAAAAACGTTTATTATACCAAAACAAAACAGTTCGTGTTTTTTGACTTTTACGCACCACCCATTGTTCATTAAAGCAGCATTACGAAAATTTTTAAAACAGAATTCTATATTCAAAACAGGTGAATTGAAAGGGTAAAAAATTTATTTTAAATTTTTATCCCAAAACTAACAGTTACGTGTTTTTTGGGCTTTTGCCCGTCCAGTTTTTGTTGATAAAAACCTTGCATTTAAAAATTTTGTTTTTCCGGGCCAATTTTTTGTTTTGATTAGGGGATTTGGGGAATACCCGTGATTTGCCGTTTTTAAATTTAGAGATTTTCCAAAAAAACTTTCCTTCCTCTAAAAATTTGTTATTTTCTAAAACAGGGAGAAAAAAATGCAGTGGTAAGCAAGCAAAGGGGGGGGGTGCACATGGAGGTAGAGGTACGAGAGAAGGTGCTCCTTCCGTGCTGGCGACAAAGGGAAATGAAAGCGGAAAGTCAGTTGCAGGACCCTAAAGGTTGTCATTGGGTGGGTCAGGGCCCCGGAATCTAAGTAAAGAACATCGTTGCCCAAATTTTCCTTTTAGTGTTTAATGCAACCGCATTGCAGGGCTTACCTTTTTCGTCCTCCCCATTTACGGCCCCAAATGTCGTCATCAGCAAACATTTGCAAAACCGTCCAAAAAATGAAACAGCCCCAAAAGTCAATCGGTTTTTACCCCCCCACTGTGGATAATCCCTTGGCTGAAGACTCTTTGATGCAAAATGGGGGTTGGGGGCAAAAAGGCATGTTAAAAGAAGGGTTATTTATTTGCTCTGACGCCCAGTTTCTGTTTCCATCTGAGGGGGTGAAGGAAGCCGGGGCAACGGCAAAAAAACCCGTGCGGTCGGCAACGCCTTTTTGTGCCCCTTGCTTGAGCCAGATCTTCTGGGTGCAGAAAGTCGGAGACCAAGTAAACCCGTGTTGAAAGATGGTGATGATGACGACCCCTTTTCGGGTCCTTCCTGGTCTTTTTTCCCCAGGGAAATTTTCTTGCGAAGGGGTTCTTTAAATGGACGAGGAGGGAAAACGATGGGGGGAGTGGCATTACGGGTCCCGCCACAAAAGGGAGAGGGCGGTCGCAGAAGTCCGTGAAATGATTCGCCAGCCACGGGCAGCGCAAACCCCACTCCCCGCTTTGCCGTTTAAAAAGGTCCCGGACCTCTCAAGGGCCCGGGCCTTCTTTGGGGCAAGCCTAGTTTACCCAGCGATGGCATATGCCCCCTTTGCCCCTAAACGCTAGTAGAAAGGGAGAACCTTAAATGGTTAACCACCACCCCAAAATGTCAGTCCCTGCAGGAAAAGATGAGTTTTAAATGGAGGGGCACTTGGCCAAAAAAGGCCCCCGACCCACGCCCCCCGGGCCCCCAACCCTGTCACCCCCTCGGTTTTCCCGCCTTTTCCCCCCTCCCCCACCACCAAGCGTTTTCCCAGCTGCCCATGTCTCTCAAAAGTCATGATCAGGGAAAACAAAAAAAAAATCCGCTTTTAGCCTCCACCGTCGCCCGAGTCCCCCCAAACACCACCTGGGGGCCCCCACCCCTTCTCCCTTTCCCCCAGTTTGACGATCTGCATGCCGTTTCGCCCGGCCGTTGCAGCCAGCCTTCTGGGCTTCCAGGTTTGGGGGAGAAGAAAACAAATTTAACCCCCAAAACCCTCCCCAACCAAAAGCCTGAAAGTCGGGGATTGCCAGGTTTTGGTTGGGAAAAGTTTTCCCTTTCCCCTGGTGGACACAGATGGTTTCCCCCCGGGCATGGGGCCCCCCCTGCCCCCAATACCAGATGCCCAAACAGGATTTTTTTTGCCAGAAAAGCCGTCCTTCCCCGGCCCCCAAGTGTCATTAAAAATTTTAAGTGGTTGTTGCTTTTGTGTGGGGGAAGTCCTTTCACCAGACACATGGATAGTAAGCCCGGCCAAGGGCCTATATTCTTGGGGGGGATGTCTCTGGGGGTGACGGTGGCTTTTCCGGGGTCGGCGCCCCGCTCTTCAAAAAACCGGGGGGGATGGTGCAGGGGTTTTTTCCCCCCGGTTTCCCCTGGTGGCATCACGTTTCCCAAAAAGACACCAGGCCGTGTTGAAAATTAAACTGCCTTGGGGACCGGGCCACCCCCCAGGGCAGGAGGGTGTGGCGGCTCTAAGCAAAAAAGACCCAGCGCTGGTTGGGTGGGCAAAAAACCTTGTGCCAGGCATGGTGGGGTGCGATATCGGGCGAAATCTGCTGGCAGCCCTTACGATCGGTAGGCTAGAGCACATCCCTTGCCTGGCACAATGTCATGAACCTTGTCGTCCAGAAATTCTAATAGAGCTACCCGGTCGGACCTGCTGCTGAGAGGCTCGAGGTCTGAGTTCGCACTTCCGCCATTCGCACTGCTTCGTCCGCCTGGCTGCGTTGCAGGTCAGGTCGGGCCTCCCCGTCAACCGTCTCATTGTTGACTGGCAACACGCTGGATTTCCACCCTCCACATGCTCCAGTGATTGTTGCAGCAGCGCAAATGCCTTTACGCAGTACGCAATTGGAAATATGGCCTGACAAGCAGCGGTTCGGACCTCGGGGTGTTAAACCACCATGACGTGGAGGCAGGTGACAGAGCTCTGCTCCATTCCTTGCCAGTTTTGAAGATGCCACCTAAAATGGTCAGTGCGGACAATGCCCTTGTCAGCATGTGCATTTGGTGTTCTTAGTTCTGGAACGATCGTTGGTCACTCGGATACAACAGGTCCCGCCAGCGAAGGAGGAGGAGACGGACACAGATGCGGACCACGGAGCCTTTCTCTCCGTCAAATCCACAAGGCCCGACAGTTTCACAATTTCATCGGTCTTCATTAGGCAGTGGTTCGGGGTCCAGAGCTAGTGCAAGGTGGCGCATCAGCTCTCAGGGTGCATCATCTCAGGCAAGTCAGGGCTGTGTTGAAGCTGTGCCGGAGGCAGCGGAGGAGGAGGAGGTATTCCTAGACACCGATGTTACCGACGTCCCTGCCTTGGAAAGAGGTTGGCGCGAATTTGAGGCGGAGGAGGAAGATGAGGAAGATCAGTTTGCTAGTGCCCCTCGACCCAGAGGCTTGGGAAATCAAGGCTCCATCTCTCACATGAGTGCTTGGATGCTCCATTTCCTCCAACATGATCCTCGCATTAAGGCCATCAAAATGAACAACAGTTACTGGGGGGCCACCCTCCTGGATCCCCGGTACAAAACAAAAATCAGCACTTTCCTTCCACCCACCCAAATAGAGAGTAAAATGCAGGAAATGGAGACCTTGCTGATTGATCAACTGGAGACATCTGTTGCGTCTGCTTCACGTTCCCCAAATGTCACGGTGGAACAACATCAGCGACGTGACAGCAGTAGAGTGCCAAGTAGGCGTAGCGGCAGCAGCAGGCAAGGTGGCAGAAGCCTAATGGGTGACCTCTGGCAATCTTTGTTTACCACCTCACCAACGCATGCAATGCAGGGCACACATCCAACACACAGAGATCAGCTTAAGATCATGGTGCAAGACTATCTGCGTCTCAACACCGATGTTTTTGCATGTGTTCCGGACCCAATAGACTTCTGGGTATCCAAAATGGACGAATGGCCCGAGCTGGCTCGTCACGCCATAGAGGTGTTGTCCTGCCCAGCAGCCAGCGTCATATCTGAGCGGACCTTCAGCACAGCTGGAGGAGTCATTACAGACAAACGCATCCGGCTTTCCACAGATAATGTGGATCGTTTGACTTTCATCAAGATGAATCAGGCATGGATCTCTGATGATGTTGTGGCCCCAATTGCCGAGGTCACCGATTAGTTGCCAGTCTACTTCACATTCCTTTTCAAACAGAAATGGTCCTCTTGAAAACTTTTTTTTAAAATGATCATTTCTTACTGCAATTTTATTCTCTTTTCCCAACAGTTCATTTTGCTGGTTTTGCTGTGAGGAGACTGTAAAAGACAGCAAGGTTTCATGACAACACCGTATTCCATTTACTCACTTTATCTTAAGAAGTTTTCGCATTGTCAATGGTTTTGAGGTCATGTTGCTGTGAGATACAGCAATAATCATGGTCCTTTGGAACAGAAATGTGACTTCTAAGTGGCATTTCTCCCTCACAATTTTAATAGTGGCTGAGAAGTCATATTATAATTTTTTGGGGTCATGTTAGCTGTGAGATACAGCATATAATATGGTCCTTTGAACAGAAATGTGGCTTCTAAGTGGCATTTCTCCCTCACAATGTTTAATAGTGGCTGAGAAGTCATTTTATAATTTTTTGGGTCATGCTGCTTTGAAATACAGCAATAATCTATGGTCCTATGTAAAAAAAAATGTTGTTTCTAACAGACATTTTTCTCACAATTTTTACAAAGTGGCTCAGGGTCATGCTTTGAATATTTCATTTTGCTGTGTAATGCATTGCCTCAATACTCACAGGCTCTTATTCCAATAAAAATTGTTGTTTCTAACAGACATTGTTCTTCACAATTGTCCAAAGTGGCTCAAGGGTCATGCTTTGAATTTTTTGGGGCATTTGCTGTGACATGCAGCTAACTAAGTCCTATCTAAACAAATGTTGTTTCTACAGACATTTGTTCTTCACAATTGCCAAAGTGGGTCAAGGGTCGCTTTGAATTTTGGGGCATTTGCTGTGAATGCACTATACACAGTCCTATTCTAAAAATGTTGTTTCTAACAGACATTTTTCTTCACAATTGTCAAGAGTGGCTCAAGGGTGATGGTGCTGTCAGAAACAGGAATAGGTAGGACACTGTTAATGGACACATATTGCAAAATGATTTTGTTTTGAAAGATTTTTAACAAGCTATAAACCCCGATTGAGACAACCATTTAAAATACAATAAAAAAAAAGGGAAAAAAAAAGGACATGGGGGTTTCCTCCATTTTAAAAATGTGTTTTCTAGAATTAAAGTACTAAAAAACTTGCATGACAAAATAGCTGTTAAAAAAATTCCTCTGAATGACAAGGGAGGTACGGGAAAAAATTTGACCAGATGTGGTTTTCGGGACAGGGAGTATGGAGCACGGACAAGAACAAATTTCAAGACCATTTCCTCCAGCACGTTGAGTAAAATGAGAAAAGAATGCCAAGTAAAGGGCACCTGGGTGTAACGGGAAAGGTTAACCACCATTTTTTTTCCCAAAGTAAAGCTCAATTGGTCCCACTCTTTGGGAGGGGAAACGCTCCCCCGGTATGACTGGTACGAGGAAGGGGGATTCTCACTTCCGCTTCCGCCTCTGCTTAGCACGACAGTTTTCGTTGCTGCTCATCGGGGGCTTTTTTAACCTGCGTTTTAAATAAGACGGGCGCCAGCCGGGTCTCACCGCACCCCCTGTAACTCCGGCCCGGGGCATGCTGTGGCCCAGGACAGGTAAAGTCAATGTCCGTGAAACTAAAATGGGGTTTAAAGACTCCTTTTTTCCCGGGACTTTTTAAATGTGGGGGGCATGCAGGTTGGGGCTCACTGTGGCCCAGACAGGATAGTCAATTCCATGAACTAAAATGGTGGTTGAAAGACCCTTTTTCCGCACTTTTTTAAAAGTGGGGGTAGCAGGTTTGGGGGTCATGCTGTGGCCCCGGACAGGGGAAATTTAATGCCCGTTTAAGTAAGATGAGGTTCAAACAACTGCCCTTTTGGGACTTTTCAATTTGTGGGGGTGCAGGGTTTTAAGGGGCAGGCTGTGGTACAAACAGGATAGTGAATGGTCTGTGACTATTTTTCTGTGACTTTTATAACCTAATGTGTTGCCTAAGATTTTAGCACGTATCCATTTGACTGTTGTGATGTTAATTTCAGCTTCTCCAGCCTTGTTTGGGTGTAATAATGAAGGTGTTGTTGCTCTCCCATAGACTTTAATGGTCATCGCTCATAATCGACGCTCACTATCGAAAAACCTTATCGATAGCGGCCGACTATCGACTATCGATCGATCTCGATAGCCAACGCAATCGCTCAACACTAGCCTTCACTTTTTGGCCCTCAACACTGTAGACTATGGGTGTTATGGAAGCAGTCAAACAAGTTTGCTCTAAATACCTAAAACTCATGCCGATGTACATTTGATTTAAGTTAAATAATATACCTTATGGCTGCTTCTTCCAAAGTCTCGCTAGTAAATTCCAAAATATCTGCTGCAGTTCCCACAAACATAAGGAGAAGCTGAGAGAGCTGGTCACGTGTTACTCCATCTCCAATTGGAAGAAGCCATTTCCCGATAATAAGAAGCAGAAGAAATGTCTGGTGTAGTCCTAGTGTCCATGCAGACTGACAAATTTCATTAAGTGATTGAACAATTTGCATGCCCTGCATTAAAATAAGACACTTTCATTAGTTTGGAACATTGCAGTGCAGACAGATTTGTTGTGACATTATATTTATTCACACATTACAATGCAGGACTGCTGTTCATTATTTAGCTCCAACACTATAAAGTTCTGCCATTGACATAAAGCTTCTAGTTTTATCTTACACTAAAGAAACACATTTCTTGGTGTCAATCCATGAACCAAGATATTAAAGCTGGACATCTTGTAGTTGCAATAGCCATACAAAACACATGATAATGTCATAAATGTATTCTATAATACGTACTTACAGTAATAGTTACAAAAAACAAAATTACAATTTGGTAGTCACTTTTAAAGGGTTATTTCCATCTTAAGCATTTATTGCATAGCCACGGAATGCATGGCTTAAGCATAGCCAACTCTCCACTAAACTCTATGGAGATTAGAGCAGATGGAAAACAAGACCCCTGTTCTCTGACAAGGTGATGGTCCCTGCGCCTATGTGAGATCCTTTGCATTTAACAAATTTGTTATGTAACTACTGATTTTATGGCTCTTGGTACTGGTTTATTTCACTGGTTTAAGGTTTGTGCCTGGCTTTAACATACACGCATGAATCTCTAAGGGCCGTCTTATTTGACAATATCTGTTTGTTGCCATAATCCCTTATCACGCTAACTGCAAACAGTTTGGTATCTTTGGAAATCAATTGCTTATACCGAGTCCTCATTTCCCCGCCTAGTACTTACTGTAATCAATATGCCTGCTTGATAATGCACAGAGAGTGTAGTTGTTTTAGGATAAATTTGTATAACTATAGTTAAAAAGACGTCATTTTATAGGCGAATGGTGGTACGTATTTGTTTTTAAGGCTGTGCAAGAAAAGTAAAATTGAACTGAAAGGTGTGTTTTTGCATCACAGCTTACCACTGGATACCACTAAATACAGGAACACAGCTGACTTTTTACTCCCTTTAAGCAAAAGGTAGTGACTAGGACATTGCCATTTCAGTTCAGTTACAATACTAGTACCGAGTAAGGTTGTTAACATCATACCAGCTATTCTTTGGAGTTTTATGTCAAGACTCCCTATAACATAAGGCTTGTATTCTTCATCCATCCAGTGGCACATGTCTCCCATTGGCCGCAATGTTAAAGAAAAAGATACTTATAAGTATAATGTGAGGGGCCCCGAGACCAAGATAGGATAACAGGACAAGACAGACAGTGAGCCCTAGCGCTAAGCCTCCCTAAGATGTCTCTGCCTACTTGCTGCTCTGACACTAAGCCGTCGTTGACAACTGGGCAATGTTCCCTTCACTGGTACAGTGACACACAGAACGTGACAAGATAGACAAACACAATAAAGAGTGGTCAGGCAAAATATAGGTCAAAACGTAGATAGCAAAACAGTATCAAGACAATAGGCAAAAAGGGAGATCGAAAGGACAGGCCAAGAGAATAGAGAACCAGGCAACAGAGGATAATAAAATATGTCAGCTAAAGCCAAGAAGAGACTATTACAAGCAAGGTCCCAGAGACAGAGTGGTCTTCTTAAGGGAAGTCAGAAAACCGGTCTAGAGAGTGATTGGACTGGCCCTCTGACATCCAAACCATACGGAACTCAGGCTGTCAGGGAAGAACGATGAGTTGTGAAGGCAAATTTCAATCACCACTCGACTGAATAATCTGCAGCCCAGCACTAGAGTTAACAGAAGTAACAGCAGGGTGTGGTGGAGAACCTGTAACCACACAGTGTTCAGACACGCACCAGGATACACACACAAGTCACCACCGAGTGATGGCCAAAAGCACAGTCTCTGCTACTCTCCAAGGGCAGAGGACTGCGCAGCGGCCTAAACAGGTATAGTCATTACATATACTTTTTGCATTGGCCTACTAACAAAATAGCAGTCTAAAGAAGAACCTACAGCAATGTATATTGGGGATACCCGTTGTGAATAAATCTTTCTTAACAGATAAATAACCTGACGTTTGGCAAACAGATAAATCTTCATGAGCTTGGAGCTTCACACAGCAGATGAGCATTGCCTCTCTCAT
>JAODAL010057468.1:0-22659 GCA_025379985.1 Phyllomedusa bahiana
TATCCTTTTCCGGGGCCGTCTTTTCCGGGGGAAAGGGTTTGGGGGCCCTGCCTAAGGGCCCCCGTTGAGCACAGGGGCCTCCCAGGACACACCTACCTTCCCTGGGGCATAACTCACCCCGTGGTAGGTCTGGCTGGCATGTCAAATGGGCAGCCCTTTGGATCGCCATGTTTTGGCAGAGCAGGAGATTTGATGCAGTAAATTCATCAACCCTCCTGGGGTGCTGTATCTTAAAGCAGAAAAAAACGTAGGCTTTGGCCTAGGGGGATGGGGGGAGTAATGCCCCCGGGAAAGGGGGCAGATGATCACACGAAAATAGTTTCCTGGGGGCCAGCTAAATTGGGGGGGGGAGCACAGAGGGGTTTAACTAGTATTTTGTTGACCCGTTTTTTTATCGCCCAAAGTTGAAATCGGCAAGGTTTTTAATGGTGACCCAAAATTTTTCCAGTTCATGGGGAAATTTTAAGGGTTAAAATCTGGCCATCATTAAGATTGCGCCTTTTTCGGCGTTTCCTGTTTTTTTTGGGCAGCAGAAAATAAAGATTACAAAATTTAGAGCGGTAAAGGGGGGGGTGCGACGAAATGACTGGGATGGAAATGGTTGCTTTTGGGCTGGAAAAATCACATGACCTCTTTTTTACTAGAACAGGGGTTTCCTTTTTTCGCCTCAGTGTTTCTAACCCGTCTCTTTGGGATAGGACCTGCCCTTTTTGCCTGGGGCCCAAAACAGCCAGCAAAATTAGTCTATTTCTGCCAGAAAAAACCTCTACTATTACCTTGGACCCTTTCCCAATTTAGTTAAAAATAGAGATTTGAAATTTTAGGGAGTTGGGTTTAGAAATTTTAAAGGAGCCCCTTCCGCGGAAATTCACGGCGGGGGAGCGGGGGGGGGTTCCGCGGGCGAACACGACAAGCTCTATTTAAAGAACATGGATAAAGTTCACCAAGACTTATTGTAACATTGTAGTGGAAAAATCTTTTTTTATTAACGGGTTTGCTATTTGAAATTTTTCCCGGGTTTTTGGGGCCCCAGCCTAAAAATTATATTGGATACCCCCTTCATTTTAGTAACTGCAGGTTTTCTTTTTTAAGGTGCAAAAACCCCACTTTTTTTTATCGTAAAACATTTCAGATATGTGTTCATTTTAATTTTACCCATTAACCTGTTTTTTGTTGATATATCCCCCTTTCATTTAAAATTTACAATCCACCCAATTTTTGTGGGGAAAGCACGGGTTTTTTTGTTGCCAAAAATCCCCGTTTTTATAAATACGAAAACATAACAGTTACGTGTTTTTTGCCCTTTTGCACCCCCAGCATTGTTATTTGACCCCAAGCACCCCACGTAAATAAATAAAAAAACAGCAATTTATATTCACCACGGGTAAATTTGAAAGGGGGAAAAAAAATACTGTTTTTATCCCCAAAACAAAACCCGAAAACGTTTTTTTTTGGGACTTTTGCCCAGTCCAAAATTTGTTTAGACCCCTTTTGCAGTTAAATTTGAACCCCGGGGTTTTTTGGGTTTTAAATTAAGGGTTTTGAGAATAGCTGTGTTTTTACAGTCGTAAATAAGGGGGATTTCCCAAAAAACTTTTCCCAATCCCTTTCTCAATTTTTTTATATTTTTTAAAAACATGGAAAAAAAAATGCAGGGGGGTTAACCCGGCAAAGGGGGGGTTTTGCACATGGAGGTAAAAGGTACGAGAAAATGCCCTTTTCCCCATTGTTTGTGACAACCGCATAAAGGGGGAAAATCGTCAGTTGCGGGCCCGGGGCCCCTGTCATGGGCCGGGTCAGGGCCCTGTGAATCTAAAAAAAACCCTTCTTCCCCCAATCTGTCCTTCAGGGGTTTAAATTTGGAAACCTGCATCTAGCAGTTTTTACCCCCTCGTCCTCGAAAGGTCAGGGCCACAAATGTCGTCATCACTTTCATCAGAAACCGGCCAAAACATGAACCCACCCCCAAATTTGTAACCTCGTGAAACCCACCATGTGGATAATCCATTGCTACGGACCCCCCCCTTTTGATGAAAAAAAATGTTTTTGGGGTCAAAAGGGGCATTTTTAAAAAAAAATCAAAAAGGTTTGATTTAGTTGCTCTGACGCCCAGTTACTGTTTCCCATCAGAGGGGTGAAGGAACCCTTTCAATCGGCAAAAATCCCGGGGGGGTGGGAAATCCCTTTGCGTGCCCTTTGCTTGTAGCCCGCAGAAATCTGGAGCAGAAAGTCGGGGAGGGCCCAAAAGTCCCTGTGTTGATGATGTTTATGATGAGGGATGCCCTTGCGGTTTCCACCCTGGTTTTTTCCCCGCGGGAATTTGTTTTTGGGGAGGGGTTTTAAATCAGTGGCGAGGGGGGAAACGAGGGGGGAAAGTGTCAAACGGGTCCCGCCAAAAAAAGGGGAGAGGGGGGGTCGCAAAAGTTCCGTGTTTATGATTCCACCACCCCCAGCAGCGCAAACCCCGCTCCCGCTTTTTCGCCGTCAAAAAGGTCCGGGGACCTCTCAAGCCGGGGGCCTTTTTTGAGCAACCCTCTGTTTTCCCAGCGATGTCATTTTTGCCCCCCTTTCCCCTTTAAACGCAAAAGTAGAGGCAAAAACCTTTTAAGTGGTTAACCCCCACCAACATGTCGGGCCCACATGCAGCGAATCCCTGATTTGAAAGGGAGGGAACACTTGGCCCAAAAAAAAGGGCCCAGAACGACGCCGGGCCCCCCAAACCTTTTTTGCAAAAACCCTCTGTCTCCGCCTCCTCCCCCCTTCCGCCCCCCAAACCAAGCGTTCCTCAGCGGCCCAGGGTCTCTCAGAGCATGATCAGGGATCAGCCCCCCTTTCCCCCCCCTCCCCCCCCCGCCGGTCCCCCCCCCCCACCCCCCCCCCCCCCCCTAGCCCCCCTTCCCCAAGGAGAACCCACCACCCCTTCCCCCCCCTTCCCACCGTTTTTTTGACGACCGGGGCACGCCGCCCGGGCGCCATTCCTAGCAGCCAGCCTTCTGTCTTCCGGGTTTTTGGGAGCAGAAGAAACATTTAACCCCAAACCCTTTCCCCAAAACCCAAAAACCCTGAATGTGGGCGGGGCCAGGTTTTTGGGGCCTTTGGAAAATTTGGGCCTTTTTCCGTCTGGTGGAAAACAAGAGGGGTTCCCCCCCCACGTATGGCCCTCCCCTTCCCCCAAAACCCCCGGGTGCCGAGCAGGCATTTTTCCCAGAAAAAGCGCCCCCTGCCCGGGCCAGCCACGTGTCATTAAAATTTCAAGCTTTTTGGGCCCTGCATCTGTGCCCGGGGGAAAAAAGGCCCCATCTCACCACCGACACAGGGACTAGTAACACAGCAAAGGCCGCTATATCTCTGGGGACAGCTAAATTTGGGTGACTGGGGGATTCTTTGGGGGTGAGGGTTTGGCTCTCGGGCTGGGCGCACGTTTCTTAAAAAACCGCGGGTTGGGGGCAGGGCCTTTTCCCCCAAGGCCCTGGTGGCATAAAGGGCCCAAGACACCCCGGCCCGTTTTGGGAAAAATTAAAACCCTGCCTTGGAGACCTTCCCCCACACTGGTCGGGAGCTTTTCACGGTTTCAAAAGCAACAAAACCCCGGCCCCTGGCTGGGGGGAACAAAACCCTTGTCCCGGGCCAAGGTGGGGGGGCGATAACGGGCGAAATCTGCGGGCCCAAACCCTTTAAAGATGGGGTGGGCGGGAGCACATCCCTTGCCTGGCACATGCCCTTTAAACCCTTTGTCGCCCCCAAAAAATTTTTCTAAAGAGCTCCCGGGGTCTGGATTCCTGCGGGAAAAGGCTCGAGGTCTGGTTCGCAAATTCCCCCCGTTCGCCAAAACCCCGCTTCGTCCCGCCTGGTGCGTTGCAGCGTCAGCTCGGGCCTCCCCGTTTTAACCGTTTTCATTTTTTGACGTGGCCCAAAACGCTTGAATTCCCCCCTCCACATTTTCTCCAGCATTGTGGGAGCAGGGGCAATGCCATTTACGGGAGTTCGAAGTTTAAACATGGCCGGGCAGCCGCGGTGCGGGCCTCGGGGTGTTTGAACCCCCGAGAGTGGAGGGAGGGGAAAAAGCTTTGCACCATTTTCCTTTCCGTTTTGAAGAAAGCCCCCCAAAATGGGCAGTGCGGCAATGCCCTTGTCAGCATTTTACAAATTTTTTTTTCTTTGTTTTGGAACGATTGTTTTGGGCCTCTGAAACAAAAAGGTCCCCCCCAGCGACCGGGGGAGGGAACCCGGGAAAGAAAGGGACCCGGGGGCCTTTTTCTCCGCAAATTCCCCAAGGCCCGACCCGTTTTCCCCAATTTCTCGGTCTTCAAATTTGGCAGGGGGTTTTTGGGGTCCAGAGCTAGTGGAAGGTGGCGCATCAAACCTCAGGGGGGCAAACATCTCCCGGCAAGGGCAGGGCTGTGTTTAAGCTGTGCCGGGGGGCAGCGGAGGAGGGGGGAGGTATTCCTAGCAAAACCCATGTTACCCCACTCCCCGCCCTTTGGAAAAAAGGGTTTTGGGGGCGAATTTTGGGGGGAGGAAAGGGAAAATGAGGGGAAACATTTGGGTAATGCCCCTCGACCCAGAAGGGCCCTTTGGGAAAACAAGGCCCTCTCTCCATGAGTTTCTTGGATGCTCCATTTCCTTTCCCAAAAGATCCTGCATTAAGGCCATCAAAAAGAACAACAGTTTCTGGGTTTGGGCCCCCCTCCTGGGTCGCTGGGACAAAAAAAAACTCAGACTTTCCCCTTTTTCCCCCCCAAAAAAGAGAGTAAAAAGCAAAGGGAAAAGGAAAACCTTTTGATTGATTTAACCCGGGGACTCTGTTTCATCTGCCTTTACGTTCCCCAAAAAATTTTACGTGGAACAACAAACAGCGAAAGTGACAGCATTGGTGCCCAAATAAAGGGTGCGGCAAACAGCGGCAAAAGGGGGCGGAAGCCTAATGGGTGACCTCTTTGTTTACCCTCACCAAAAGCATGCAATGCCCGGGGACACATCCAACACACGAGATCAGTTAAAATCATGGGGCACGACTATCTGCGTCTCAAAACCCATGGTTTTTTTCATTTTTTTTCCGGCCCCAAAAGGGCTTCTGGGGATCCAAAATTTAAAAAATGGCCCGAGCTGGCTCGTCCCCCATAGAGGGGTTCTCCGCCCCCCGCAGCCAGGTCATTCTGAGCGGACCCCTTAACACAGCTGGAGGAGTATTAAAAGACAAACGCATCCGGGGTTTTTACAGATAAAAGTGGGGTCGTTTGACTTTTCCCTCAAGTTTAATTTAGGCATGGATCTCTTATGAGTTGTGCCCCCAATTTCCCAGGTCACCCGGGTTAGTTGCCGGGCTACTTTCCTTTTCCCTTTTCAAAAAGAAAAAGGGCCCCTTTAAAAAATTTTTTTAAAAAAGATCATTTTTACGGGAAATTTTTTTTCTCTTTTCTCTTTTAAATTTTTCTTTTGCTGTGAGGGACTGTAAAAAACAGAAGGTTTCATGACAAACCATATTCCCTTTTCTCACTTTATTTTTAAGAAGTTTTTCTTGTCCCAAAGGGTTTTTAGGTCCCTTTGGGGGTGAATTCAGCTATAATTATGGTCCCCTTTTGGAAAAAAAATGGGCTTCTAATGGCCCTTTTCCCTCACCCAAATTTTTAATAGTGGTGAGAAGTCATATTTTAATTTTTTTTTTGGGGGCATGTAGCCCGTGAGATACAGCAATAATTTATGGTCCTTTGGAACAGAAATGTGGGTTCTAAGTCATTTCCCCCCCTTTACAATTTTTAAAGTGGCTGAGAAGTCTATTTAAAATTTTTTTGGGGGCTTTTAGCTGTGAGATTCCCGCAATAATCCCTGGTCCTTTGGAAAAAAAGTGGGCTTCTAAATGGCATTTTTCCCTACAATTTTTTTAACCCGTGGTGAGGGAAATCATTTTTATAATTTTTTGGGGGCATTTCTGCTTTGAAATGAAACAATACTACAGGGCCCCAGTAAAAAAAAAAATTTTTTTTTCTAAAAAGACCTTTTTCTTAAAAATTGTCCAAAATGGCCCCAAGGGTCATGCTTTTTAATTTTTGGGGGGATTTTGCTGTGACATGCGCTATAACGGTTCTATTCTAAAAAAAAAGTTGTTTCTAAAAGAATTTGTTTTCACAAATTTTCAAGTGGCTCAAGGGGGATGGTGCTGTCAAAAACAGGAATAGGTAGGGGGCACTGTTTTAAAGGGCACATATTGCAAAATGACTTGTTTTTGCCCAAAATCTTTAACATAGCTATCCCAAACCCTGTATTTAGGGCAACCCATTTAAAACAATGAAAAAAAGAGAAAAAAAGACTTGGGGGGGTTTCCCTCCCCATTTTAAAAAAGATTTTTCTAGAATTAAACTACTAAAAAAAAATTTCAAAGTTTCAAAATAGCTTTGGGAAAAAAAAATTCCCCCGAATTGTACAAGGGGTACAGGAAAACTTGCCAGATGTAGGTTTTTTCAAAGGGCATGGGGGATGGAGCACGGAAGAGAAAAAAAGTACAGAGGGCAAAATTTTTTCCAGCAGTTGAGTAAAAAGGAGAAAAAGAAAGCCAAGCAAAAAGGGGACCCGGGGGGTAACAAAGGGGCGTTAACCACCAATTTTTCCCAAATGAAGTCAAATTGGGCCGCACTCATTCCCGGGGGGCAAAACGCTAACCCCCCGGTCTTGGGCTGTGTACGAGGAAGGTTTGGGGTTTTTCCACTTCCCCTTCCGCACCCCCCTTTCTTCAGCCCCGGGCAGTTTTTGTTGTGCGGGCTTTAGGGCATTTTAACCGCGTGTTTAATAGATGGGCGGCGCCAGCCTGGGCTCTCACCGCAACCCCCTGTACCCCCGGCCCCGGGTTTTAAAAGCTGTGGCCCAGGACAGGTTTTAGTCAAAGTCCAGTTCAACTAAAATGGTTTGGGTTTAAACGACCCCCTTTTTTGGGGACTTTGGGAAACTGGGGGCAACAGTTTAAAAAGGTCATACTGTTGGGCCCAAGGGGCAAGGACAGTATTTGTCCAGTTCAACTAAAAAGGTGGGTTTAAAGACTCCTTTTTTTTGGCACTTTTTAAACTGTGGGTTCAGGGGCAGGTTTAAAGGTCATTCTGCGGTACAAAGGCAGTATAGTTAGTGGGCCGTTCCAAATAAAATGGTGGTTGAAAGACTCCTTTTTTCGGACTTTTTTAAAACTGGGGGTATGCAGGTTTCCCGGCTCATGCTGGGGTTCCAGGACGGGATATTAATGTCCCTTCAAATAACATGAGGTTTAAATCAAACTGCCCTTTTGGGAAATTTTTAAATTTTGGGGGATGGGAGGTTTTTTGGGGCATGCTTTGGACAAGGGCAGGGGTAGTGAATGGTCTGTTACTTTTTTTTTGTGATTTTTAAAAACCTAAGTGTGTTGCCTAAAATGTAGCATGTATCCATTTGACGGTTTTGGATGTTAATTTCAGCCCTTCCTTTCCCGCCTTTTTTTGGGTTTAATAATTTAAGGTGTTTTTTTCTTCTCCCATAGGGCTTTAATTTGGGAACGCTCAAAAATTGAGTCACTATCGAAAAACCCTTTTCCCATAGCGGCCGAATATCGACTAAACGCTCGATTTTCGAAAAGCCCCAAAGCAATTTGCTCAAACACTGTAACTAAAATTTTTAAATTTAAAATTTTTTTTTTCTTCGGGAAATCAGATGGGGGGCCCAAAACTAATTTAGGGGGCTGTATAAAAAAATTGTGGCTGTATGCCTGCCTACAGGGGGGCTTTTAAAAACAGGGGGCTTATAACCTACCTACAGGGGGCTCTTTACAGGGGGGTGTATAACCCAACCCACAGAGGGCTGTATATACAGTGGGCTTTATAAACCCACCTACAGTGGGCTCTATATCCCGGGGGATGAAACCTACCGGGGGGCCCTTTTATTTCAGGGGCCTGTATACCCACAAGCGGGGGCCCGTTTTTTAAAAGGGGGCTATATAATAACCCCCAGGGAGCTTTATACCTACCCCACCGGGGGGGATTTTTTTCCTACCCATCTTTCCTACGGGGGAAAACCCCCAAAATATCTACCTACCTACCTACCTACCTTTCCCCAAGTGGGCATATAACCTACCTATTTTACAGAGGCTGAATTTCCTGCCTACATGAGGCATATTAAAACCCCAACTAAACTACAGAGTACTGTATAACCCCGTCCCACAGGGGGCCCTATTAAACTACCCCCCCAGGGAGCTGTAATATTCCTTTAAGGGGGCATATTTTACCTACCTGGCTACAGGAGACTGTATATACCTACATAGGGCATATATACCTACCTATTTGTAGAAGACTGTATACCTGCCTACAGGGGACATATATACTTACCTACATGATGCAACCTGAGCTGGTGTCTGACCACTCTGTGGTCTCTATATGGCGGTGTTGTAGGTTATAAGTTTTGTAAGAGGACAAAGGGGATTGTGGTGGACCAGAGATATGTGTCACCAAGGACCCTGGCGTTGGTGAGGTGAAAACCTGTAATTTCATGTGTCAGTGGCAGTAGGTTGCTGACGCACATTTTATTGTTAGTATATTTGCACAGAAAGTAGTCTGGCTCTGGTTTTCACAGGAGCAGTCATAGAGTTGGGTGGGTGACTGCTCCCACATTTTTCAGGTCCAGGCTGGAGTTTATTCTGTTCTATGTAAGCCTGGAGATCAGGTGGGAAGGGGGGGATTGATTGTCAGTGCTGCTGGGAGAGTGCTGGTGTGCGCAGCAGAAGAGCCCAAGAACAGACTACACGCCAGTCTCAGTGGGAGACAAGAAAGGCTAGAGGCCTGATCTGGACACAGGACTGTAAGGCCTCGTTCACACGGCTTATTTGGGCACGGATTGGCGCCGTACTCCGCGCTGGATTTGCGCTGCAGTATGGCGCCAATCCGTCGGAGTCATTACGGTAATCCACTGCTCTCATAGAGAACAGTGGATTCTGTCGCTCCTCCTCGCCCGGCGAATCCGCCGGGCGGGGAGAAAGTGACATGCACATTATCCAGGCGCAATACGCCCCCCCCCCGTCCCGCCCCTTATTCACGGCGGATTTGTGAGCTCAATACGGCTCACAAATCCGCCGGGAATAAGCCGTGTGAACACGGCCTTAGTGTCCCACACGGACTGTGTGAACTTGTTTTATTTTCTCTGCATTATGGCCGAAGTTAAGCCCACGTTTGTGTTGCTGTCTGTTTAAGGCTGCAATAAACGCCTGAATGTTTAAACAGAGCTAAAGGACTGGTCCTGTATTATCCTTCCACCGAGCTGATCCCTTACAGTTTGTTATCGATAATGTCTATATTGTTTCCTGTGAGTGGTTGTGTTGGTTGGGGGGCCCAGTGGACAGTTCTGCCCATGGACTGATAATGCTGTTGAGACAGCACTGATCCTATATGATATTGGTATCGCTTTATATTTTTTGTGCAAGTAATCAATTTCTAAATTTTGTTTTTTCATATACACCTTCAAGCGCTGAGAATAAACCCATGACCTAATGAATGGTCTTCACTTACCTCGAGTTAAGAGAACTCACCAAGTTGAGAGACATTGAGAAACATAATGGAGTCGGATGTTGAGATGTTTTAGGGCTTTTTAGTCTCTAGAGAAGTCAGGGTTTCTGATAAAGTTTCTGAAACTTGAAACTCTCATATACTAAGTATTACCTTACTATGTGTATTCAGAATATATTTTATATATCTACACTCATATACCCCTATATAACACTTATGTTAACTTTACAAACCCTTAATCTTCTGATTTAATAGGTAACCTCAGTATTTAATAAAGTCTTTTTTAAACCCATTCAATGCTAGCAGAGGACAATTTTTAGGGATCTTTTGAGATGCAGTTTGTGGGATGACTCCCTTTGTGACATATTTTTTTGTAGGTCATCCTGACCTTTTTTTCATATGAGAAGTATTAAAACGTATTTATAATGAATCTAGCTATAACTCTTTTATAATTGACACATCAATAGTTAGGGAAATTTCCATGTTCCCATGCGTTTGTGTAGAAGTTATAGGCATGAAGCCAAAGTTTCCTGTATAATACTACCGCTTTACTTTGTGTTTTCACTCTGCATTGTATCTGCCATGTGATCCTTTGAATGCATTGATTGCTCAGTGAACTGTACTCATGTCAAGCAAGAATTTATGTCTCTCATACTTATTTGAAGAAATGACCTTTCAAAACAAAAACATAAAAAAAACCTTATTCCCAATAAAACCACTTCATTTTGAAAAAAAAAGTACATATAATAGGCATTGCCACGTTCAAAACTATCCAATCTATAAAATTATCATGTTATTGAATTTAATATTAGTTATTCAATCCAAACAGTGGACTACACAGACATAAAGGGCGACATGTATGAACGGGCTTTACGCCTGTTTTCTGGCGTAACCTGCGCCTCACCGGCCCGAATCCGCTGTCGGACGCAGGGATGCGATGTTAGGCGCAGCGTTCGCCACTTTCAGCTGCGCCTCACATGAAGGGGCGTGCAATGGGCGCGGTATGGGCACGGTGTAGGCGTTCTGGGGCGGGACGCGGCGCGCTCGAAAACTCCGAGGCATGTACGATCGCGAGTCGGAAAAGTGCGGCGCTTTGCAGCGCTCGGCTGCTCCGACAGGCAGACCCAGTTGTTTCTGGTCTAAATGCTCCGGCGGAGGCGATGTGAAGCGAGAACGGAACATGAGAGGAAGCATAGAAGATCGCAAAAGAAATCTCGGCTCTCAGCTCCGTGCGGCATGGAGTATGATTCCAAAAAAATCGCCTTTATAAAGGCGTAAAACATACTTAGAAAAAGAGCTCAAACCTCAAAGATAAAAAAATAAATAAAAAAAAATCACTTTCCAAAAATCTAGAACGGCGCAATATCAGGAATTAGGATATTGGAAATTGCCGGGAAATACAGTAATTCAAATTCTGTAAGTGCTTGACATCCTTGACGAGCTCTGGCCACCAATAGAACCAGGATATCAAAAGGAACGTTTTTCGGGCGCCGGGATGACCGGCCACCAAGGAGCAATGTCCCCATTTCAAGATGCGTCTGCGGAGAGCAGGGCGTACGTAGGTCCTCCCTGGAGGAACCTTCCGAAGGTCAAATGGAGCAGCCGAGATAAGACGTTCTGGGGGAATTATATGCTCTGGAGTAGTATCCTTCCCCACCACGTCGGAGGCCCGGGAGAGGGCGTCAGCTTTTATATTCTTCTCTGCGAGCCGGAAGTGGATCTGGTAGTCGAACCGGGAGAAGAAGAGTGACCATCTAGCCTGGCGTGGATTAAGTCGTTGAGCCATCTGGAGGTATTGGAGGTTTTTGTGGTCCGAATAGATGCAGATGGGATGGCGAGCCCCCTCCAGTAGATAACGCCACTCCTCCAAAGCCAGCTTGATGGCCAACAGCTCACGGTCGCCAATCGTGTAGTTCCTCTCAGCCGTGGAGAACGCTTGAAAAAAAAGCCACACGTTACTGTCTTCCCCCGGGGGCCCTTTCTGTGTAAGAACTTGCTCCAACCCCCACCGACGAGGCATCCACCTCCAACGTGAAGGGCTTTGCGGGGTCCGGACGCGAGAGGACAGATGCTGTGGTAAAGGCAGACTTGAGCTTTGCAAATGCCTCCTCAGCTTCGGAGGGCCAACTGCGTGGGTTAGTGTGTTTCTTAGTGAGAGCCACTATCGGAGCCACAAGCGTAGAAAAGTGGGGAATAAATTGGCGATAATAGTTACAGAATCCCAGGAAGCGCTGTATGGCCCGCAACCCGACTGGGCGTGGCTACTGCAACACAGCTGACAGTTTTGATGGATCCATCTGTAGGCCTTGATCAGAAATTATGTACCCCAAAAACGGAAGGCTGGTTTGGTGGAAGAGGCACTTCTCCAGCTTGGCAACAGGTGATTCTCTCGGGGGCCGCTTCAAAGGACCTATGGACATGGCAAATGGGGTCTCGAGGTCAGGAGAGTACACCAATATATCGTCCAGGTAGACCACTACGCAGGTGTAGAGGAGATCCCTGAAGATGTCATTCATGAGCTCCTGGAAGACGGCAGGCGCATTACACAGTCCGAAAGGCATCACCAGGTACTCAAAGTGACCGTGCCTAGTGTTGAAGGCCGTCTTCCATTCATCGCCCTTGCGGATTGGGCCCAAAATTGTAGGCCCCTCTTAGATCCAGCTTGGAAAAAATCCTCGCACCCCGCAGCCCATCAAATAGCTCCGTGATCAACGGCAGCAGGTACCGATTCTTCACCGTGATCTTGTTCAGGCCCCGGTAATCGATGCAGGGTCGCAAGGTACCGTCATTCTTTTCTACGAAGAAGAATCCCACCCCCGCGGGAGAAGAGGACTTCCGGATAAACCCCTTCTGGAGATTCTCACGACTGTACTTCGACATGACTTGTGTCTCAGGAACGGATAAGGGGTAGACTCTGCCCCGAGGAGGGCTGGTACCGGCAGCAGGTCAATCGGGGCAATCATAAGGACGATGTGGCGGCAGGGTCTCCGCCTGATTCTCAGAGAAGACATCAGCATACTCCTGATAAGGGCGGGAAGGCCCGCTAGAGGCTTAGCTGGTTTACCTGGGGAGAAGCAGCAGGCATCGGGCGAGGTGCCACCAAACAGCGAGACCGACACTCTGGACCCCATCACAAGACTTCGCCCGTCTGCCAGTCAAGCACTGGGGCATGGCGCCGAAGCCACAGAAGACCCAATAGGATGGGCGAGGAAGACCGGGGTAACACATAGAACGACAGTCTCTATTTGTGAGGTGTCCCTACTTGAATGGACAATGGCTCAGTACGGACTGGATCACGGAGAATCTCTCCACTGACGGAGGAAATGGACAGAGATTGCTCCAGGGGAACCATGGGAAGGCAATGTTGAGACACCAGGGCAGCGTCCAAGAATTTTTCCAACCGAACCGAGTCCAAGAATGCTAAAAACTTGAAAGTGGGTCCCGGCCCCGTGCTGGACCAGGACCGATATGTTCCAAGCGAGGAGAGAGACTGCACACTCTTAGGGATGCTTTCTCCCCGCGTGCCTAGGAGTGGCTCGTCGCTCCCGGACGCAGTGGACGGAGCAGACAAAACCCCTGAGGAGATGATCAGTGCTGCCGCAAATAGAGACAAAGGTTTCCTTACGCCGTCGATAAGTTCTTGCGGAGACAGGTGGGCTCTATCCACTTGCATGGCCTCTTCCACAGCTGGCTGGGAAGGAGGCAGGGGAGGCCGAATAAGCACCGGTGCAAGACGAGGTAGACGGTGTGTACGGACTGGTTCTTGCTCTTGCCGGAGCTCCTCGCGTCTCTCTGCGAGCCGGATGTCAATCCGGTTTGCCAGGTGGATTTAGCTCGCTTAAAGAAGACGGAAGGTCCGGGGCGGTGAGAGCATCCTTAAAACTGGCTGGCGAGCCTTTCTTGAATGTGGCCACAATGCTGCATCGTTCCAAAAAATTTAAATGCGATGCTAGTGGGGCGGAATTGCATGGCGTAGTCCCCCATGGAGGAGTTCCCTTGCTGCAGGTTCAACAGGGAGGTCTCGGCAGACGAAGCACGAGCAAGTTCTTCGAAGACACTTCGGAACTCTTGTAAAAATGTCACCAGATCGGCCGTGACCGGGTCACCTCGGTGCCAAAGAGGAGTTGCCCAGGCCAGGGCATTACCGGGGGAAAAGGAGGACTGACCACGAAGGCCACCTTGGAAACTTTCCGACGGAAACTGACCTGCCCTGAGTTTTCCCCATGCAGAGAGCACTTGGTGATGAAGCCCCTGCAGGCCTTGGAGTCCCCATCAAATTTAGTCGGCATGGATAACCGGAGCTTGGGACCGACTGGAGCGACTGCCACGGAAGGAACCACCGCAGCCGACTGCTGCTGCTGAGTGGCGATGAACTGCTGCATTAGAGTGGAGAGCTGCTTGAGCTGCTGCGCTTGTTGCACGATCTATTGGGACTGCTTCACCACAATGGTGGTGATACTGGCGACGCTTGGCAGAGACACCTTGGCGGGATCCATGGCCGGATCCTACTGTAACGGACGGGTAGTAGATCCGTTGGACCACCGCAGGTGATGGTGGAAGCCCACGCCAAGGAACGGAATCTAAGTAGGTCCCGGTATTCACCAGAGCCCACCGCAAAGCGGGATGGACTTGCTGCGGCGGGAGTCTACCAGGTCGTTTCCCCTTTGGCGGGGCTTTTCCTGCGGTGGCGGCCAAGGGTAGGCGTGGTACAAAATTGTCAGGCAGGCTCGAGTCGGGACAAGCAGGAGGTCAAGACAGCAGCTCTGGTTTGTGGGCAGGCAGAAGGGGCAGGGCTGGCGGCAAGATTCGTGGTCGGTAAACGTAAGCAACGGGTACAGTCCACGGGTAGACAAGACTAGGCTTTAAGGGACGCTTTCTCCAGAGGAATACACACTAAGGATCCGGCGAGGGCCGCCAGGAAGAGGCCGGACTAAAATAGGAGCAGTGCCCGGCAATGACCAATTACCGGCGCACTGCCCCTTCAAATTCAAACTGCCGGCGCGCGCGCACCCCTAGGGGCGGAGCCACACGCCGGGAGACGGAGCCGGACAGAGCAGGAGCGCGGCCGGGTAAGTGACAGCTGACATGGGCCGGGACACGAGCGGACCCCGAGCCCGACGTGCAGGACGGGGCTCCGCTGGAAGCAGGAGCACGGGCGCGCCTGCGACCCGGGACAGTGGTCGCAGGGGCGTCCGTGACAATTAAGCAATCATGTTTATCTGCTGGACAACCCCTTCAATTTATGGAGAAAGTTACTCAGATGTCAAATATAATGGAGGTGTGTACATGGGCTGATGACTCCATAGCATTTGGAGAGGATTTTGTCTTGGTATTTGTAATATTGCTTTCAACTGTGAAATGTGTTTCCAGAAATATTAAATCTCCCACTATTTCATGCATTTGGTTATGAGCACAGTAAAACGTTTTTGTGTGGTTTGTGTAAATGTGTTGTAGTGACCTATGTCTAATGTCTAAAGCATTAGGCAATTAAAGAGAAGTATGAGGTCATCTGAAGAAGTGAGAGCTTCTCATTTTTGTTCCAACATCTGATCTTAAAATCTGTTGCTGATCTCACAAAACCTGATGAAATTCTAGCAACATTGTAAGATTTGCAATTTCCCACGAATGAACAAGCGCACTCATATGTCTTTAACTTTGTAATACATAAACATACATCACTTGTGTTCCATAGTATCTGGCACCAAAATGTTAGCAGCAGAACATTCAAGTCTTGTAAGTTGTATAGTAGCCTAGATGGTTTGGACATGTTTATCCAGCACATCCTGTGGACGCTCTATTGGACGTTGGTACGTGTCAAAGTCAAATCCACATAAATACCAGGCATCAAGGTTTCTCAGGTTGTTGAGCATCACACCACCTCTGCTGTTGCATTCTTCCTATCGGTCATCCTGGAGGTAACTCTTCTTAGTTAGCGACACCTATGCATCTGGCCATCTACATGATGTAGAGAGAAAATCTTATTTATTTCACCCATCCACCTTCTTTCATTGCTCCATGGTCCAGGTCCAATGCACACGTCTCATTGTAGACATCTTCAACATTGTATGGGGATTCGCATGAGCACTCGGACTGGTCTATAGCTGTCTATTATGACCAGCATGACCTTTTTAGGAATTTGTCCTAGAGTAGTTCATCTTTGGGATGATATAATTTTTGCACTCTTTTGCCTGCTGGAGTCTAGTCTTTCTTATTCCCCTAGTAAAAGCACTTGAATTGGTTATCCGCTTTGATAGCCCATCTGTGCTAAGGAACAAAAGGTTACATGTTTGGACATGTTAGTTGAAGTACCATTATTGCATTTGGCTGTATTTTTTTGGACTGTGTACTACCTGTTCATTAAAACTATTCTTGACATTGTTCTGTGACCTCTTTTCTTTATTTTTCCCCAGATTCCCCTTTGACAATGGATGTTTTCTTTGATCACACTATTCTCTATATATTCTTGACATTGTTGCATGAAAACTCCACATAAAGTTGGCACTTTTTCAGATACTGGCTTTGGCTTATTGCCACATTCATAGTTATTCTGATCACTTGATGCTACCATTATAATGAGAGCTCACATTACAACTGCTACACTGAAAACTTGCTCACTTGATTTTATTCTTCAATCCGGAGTCAGCTGTCTAGTTTCTACACAGGAAAACTACAAGTGTTTCTAATGGAGGGGCCATTTAGTGATGCCGGGTCTCACCATTCAAATAGATTATGGTCACAGTTCCCCTCTTTCCCCTCCTTGCAATATGACCTCTGCACAGTTTATTCCCTCATAGAAGCCAATGAGTCAGCTGCTGATCACAAGTTCCTGTGACCCCTCAAAAAATACAGCCTAAAGACACATGTACAACAAATGAATGTATCACACCAAAGCCATGTGCACTGAGGTGTTTTTTTAAAACAAAAATACCACAAAAAGAGGCTGAAAAGTAGCTTCGTCTTTTACTAGGTTTCCAATAAAATCTACATTGCTTTAATAAGCAGCTTGTTCTTTTATTAGTATTCTTTTCCATTTCTATAGAAGATATGAAAAGTTTTCTAACATTGTCTTAAATAGGATGCCTTATACTATGTAAAATGCCATAGTATAAATGTATTCATTAAATTGATGTCACTTATATGGCACTAAGACATTCTTCCTTGCTTCATACAAAGTGGAATGATATCAGTCCCTGTCCTCACAATCTAATTTTCCTTTCTCAAAAATACGCATACTCTAATTACAGCCAATGGGCATGCAGCCGTGATGAAGGAAGTCGTGTAGGTATTTTTGTATTGGACAGGCCTCTGTAGTCTAGGTGACATCACCTTAGCCTGCCAGCTAGTTTTTACGTGTTGGAGACCTGAGCACTGCCCGACGGAGCACTTGGTTAATTCAAACACGAACGTTCCTTACTTTGTCAGTGAAGTGGATCGCTGTGGATATCGTACTATTGGATGCAGTTTACAGAATGAGCTTTTAGGTATGTTGCAAGAGTTCTTGTAATTTTTGGTGCTTTTATGTGTATTTTAAAATGACCTTTAGTTGTGAGATACGGAGTTGATTGGGATAGAAGAGCTCATTGTGGATTAACCACTATTGGATCAGGTGTTTACCATTGCTTTAATCAATAGTGATTATTGAACTATTCTATTTTCTGGAAAGTTGCTATATTGAGTTGGGAGATATATAGAAGAGTTAGCGCTGTTGTCATTTGTTTTTACATATAACCTCAGAAATTACACTTTGAAAGTTGTATAATCAATGCAGACAAAAAATGTCTTATAAATCATCTATATTATGACTCTGGGATTAATACCGATGTCTTAAAAGAGTTGGAGGGGATTAGCTTCTCCACTCTAAAATGATGACATTGTCAGTTGGTGTTTTTTTTTTGCCTTTATCTGGACCAGCACTATATGGTAATTGCTATGTGTATCCCCTTGTGCGCTGTCCTTTATGGCCAGGTTCACATCTGCAATTAAAGTTCCATCTGGAACTCCATCGTAATGGTGGAACTGGAACTGTTTTACAACAGACACCAATGGTGCCTGAAAGACCCTGATGACTATAATAGGATCTGTTGGGTTTTCACTGTGTTGTCTATTGTTTTTATGGTAAAAATAGCTTGCTGCACCACTTTTTCCATTATTCCTGATGGAATTTGGGCTGGAGGTTCTAAACGGAACCTCTGACACTAATATAAACCAGACCTATCTTCCATTCCTGTGCAGTATTCCAGTGTCCTCTCAGTGGTGGTCTAGTGTTTCTAGTTAACTAGCATGCACTGTTCAAGTCACTTGTAGCCCATGTTGTTTCTAATACACTCCTGTGTATTTCTGTCCCCTTTGCATATGACCAAATCCGGCTTCTAAAGCAATGTGATAGTTAAAGGCATTTTCTCACTATGCAGTTTCACAGAGTCATAGCCAACTTTAGACTCACACTTCCTGGTCCGGCTATGTGTGGTTCTATAGCAGTGATTTACATATCCGCTCTGATGTTCCTAGCTATTCCTTTTAAAGTGACATGACTGCAGGAGATCTATAAAATGTAGAGGGTATCCAAAAAGATGTCTTACAAAGGCACAGAATTGACCAAGGGCCAGTGACAGAGGAAGCCTTCTTGTCAAACACAAATTTAATAGGGTGTGTCAGCACATTTGATAGCAGACCTAAAGAAGTGAGTGCCATCTTACGTAAGCATTGGCATATTTTGAAAGCTGACCCGGTTCTTTCAGAGGCTATTTCATCACACCCAGTATAACATACAGAAGGGGTAGAAATCTTTGTGACCAGCTGGTACACAGCTATTTTCATAATGAGAGAAAGAAAAATTTATTAAAATCTTCATTGGTGGGCTCTTACCAGTGTGGTAACTGTTCATTTTGCTCTTTTATTCTAAAGATCAAACGTTTCATTAATCCAATTGATGGGAGAAAATATATCAGGCAATTCATAAACCGTAAAACTAAGGGAATTGTCTATAGAACCATGTGTAGTTGTCTGAAAATATATGTTGGAAAAACAAATCAGGAACTCCGGCGTAGAATTTCCAAACACTTGAGTATCATCAACATGAAAGGAGATACCCCACTTTCACTACATATGCGTGAATTCCATAAGGGACATGTAGGAGAAATGAAATTTTGTGGAATTTGCTCGAAGAGACTGGGCCCATGGAAGGGAAATTTGTATAGTTTTATTACAAGAGGAAACCAGATGGATATATCGGCTACATACATTGGCCCTTAAGGTTTAAATGAGGGCTTTTCATATTCTGCATTCATTTAAACCCACCATCCTTAAATATACAAAATATATACAGCTGATACAGTGATAATCATGATTGACTAAAATAGCAACAAAATATATAGAAATTGATTAAGTGATCTATACTTGTTTTTATATGATTCATTGCAAAATGCATAGATATAATCTAATATTTTTGGCAAGGACCCTTGGTGACAATATGATTTAATGATATTGAACCTGTTAATGATTTAACAAGAGTGGTATTTTTGTGGACCTTTAGACAACTACCACAATTTTTATTGGGTAGAGGTTTGGATAGGAATCCCTATTGAAACTCTAAGGGGTAAAATAAATGGAACAGGTATTGTTAGGGAAGGTAGTGATTCCGTATGCTGTCCAATAGGAGTCATCCAAGTACATCGAGGGAGCCTCTTGTGCAAAGGCGCCGTAGTCCAAGAAAAATAAGAACGAAACTACTATTGAGAATTATAGTAGTCCATTATCGCTTTTAATTGTAACACATTCCATTTCCTGTGATAGGTATGGCTGGAAGTTTGTTCGTAGTTTAAAGAGTGCAGACACCATGTCTTTTGAATGGCCTATGCGCAAATGCTGCAGAGTCTGGACATGGTAGGCATAGCTGGGAAGCCGCTCTTCATATGATTTAATTTGCTGTCTGGTTTTCATTAAAATAGTGCAGGTGCGGACAGTGCATGCTGATAGGTAAGTACAATGCATACAATTCTCTTATAGGCCTATTTGGTGAGGGGTCGATATTTTTGGTCCTTAGAAAAGTTCTGATTGGATACTAAAAAACTAAGGAGGTTCCACTTAAGAGGTTAAATCACCATTGACACCTGATACAGCTGCCGAACTTCTAACCCCTGATGACGCCATTTTAGGTGGCGAAACATGTCAGGAATGTCAGGGTTTTTATTTTAATTACAAGCTACCTACACTCTATTCAGTGATTCACTGCAGAGGTGCACTGTAACCTAGGATGGGGAGTTGTACATTAGTCATGTAGTATACTTAGGCCTCGTTCACACGGCTTATTTGGGCCGGTTTTGGCGCCGTACCCCGGGCCCCGGGGATTTGCACTTCAGTACGGCGCCAACCTCCCTTCTTTAACGGAATCCACTCCCATTTAAAATTCCGGGCTACACTGCTCTCTTAACCCATAAATAACCACTTATTTCATCGACACTTGGTGAGACATGTATGATCGGGTTTTTCACCCTTTTTCCCCCTTTACCGTCAAAATGCACCAAAGTACCCGGCTACAATGTCTAATGCGCCTAAGAATGGATGGGCGCATTGTTCGTAAGCCCAAACATTTTCTAAGCCCCCAACATGATGGGGCATTTTGGGGGCGTGTGCCCACATTCTATTTTTAAACAAAAGAACGGGTTCGGCAAAACTAGGTGCATTACTGCCGAAAAGGGAACCTATTTTTATGTGGTCTCTTTAGCCTGAGGAGTCGAAATGGAGCTGAATTTTCTGTTATGGAAAAAAAAATTCCAATATTTTCAACTTACACCAGCACAATAATAAAAAGTAATTAGTGATAAATTTTCAAACAATAAAATTAAATTAAAAAAAATTTTTATCCCCCCAAAATATCTCCTATAAATGTATTTAAAAGAAAAGAACTAAAACTAAATTTTAAAATTTAACAAAACCCACTGATTTTTGAGATTTTTACATTTTTAAAATTTTTACTATAAAGAATTTGACATTTTTTTTTTGCTGCTTTCACCCTTTATTCTACATACAAAGAGCCACAAACCCCCAGGGCTGGCGGGACCTTGTCCCACCCAAACAAGATCAGTACCATAGTTTCTATTCCCCGACATCAATTTTTAATAAAAACACTTTTAAAATGAAAAAAAGAACTTCGATGCACCTGGTTCCATACAGTCCCCTAGCATTGTTATGGGGCCGGGAGCCGCCCCCGCCGCGCCCGGCCCCCCCCCCCGTCCCCCCTTATTCACGGCGGGTTTTTGAGCCATACGGGTCACAAATCCGTCGGGAATAAACCTGTGAACAAAGGCCTTAGGGAAAAAAGGACAGAGCCCAAGTTAATTTGTCTACTAAGATAGCAATGCACTTCTCTTAGTAACTTGAAGTGATTAGGGAAAGCTGGTCAGCTAGTGAAATTATACTGGGGATCTTCAGCGAGTACCAGTATAGAGCCCAAGTTAGCTGTCATACATTGAGCTAGCAATCCACTTCCTAATGGTTTAAAACAGGGATCAAGAATTTGGAGGAAGGGATAAGTGGAGGAAGCCTAATGATATGGGTATGTTTCATAGAGAAAGGCATAAGAAAGTTTACCAGAATCGATGGTGGTCTCAATACTGAGCTATATGTGAGTATTCTATAAGTATGAAATCTACACTCGAGTACTCTCGGTATGATAAAGACGACATAGTGTTCCAGCAAGATAACGAGACAAAGCATACGTTGAGACTGGTGAAGGCATGGCTCAATTACAATAGAGTTCCAGGATTGGCCCCCACAGTCTCCAAGCCTCAACCCAATTGAACACTTGTGGGTAGAGTTGAAGAACAAGCTGTATTTGTACCGAAGTGAGTCGACCAGTATGCACCAACACTGGGAATGTGTAGAAGAGATCTGGGATCAGATTTCTCTAGAGACAGAAGGATTCGGGCAGTGTTGAAAACCAAGAGGTGGACTTACAAAATACAAACAAAATAATCAAAATTTAGATTTTGTAGGAGTAAAACAGTAACAATGCATACACCAAACAGAAACAGAACTCACAAATCAACAGAAAGCCACGGGGAAAACCGAAAAATCCCAAACCCAAAACTAATACACAATAAACAAAATATGAAAAAAACAAAAAATATTTTATTGAAATACAAATACACAAAATAAAAATAAAAAGCAGCGCGGGAAAATTTTTACAAACACTATAAAAACAATTCCAAGTAGAGAAAATATTCACTGAAAAAAATTAAAACAACACTATAAGAAGCTACCCAAAAATCAAGTTGAAAAAACTCCTGCCATCACTGATACCCCTCAATTCAAAAAAATGAGGAAAAATTGGGAATACAAACCCAAATATGACAGGAAAACACCCAATGCGCTTTCGCAAGGAAGCTTACTTGTCCTAAAATAATAGAAACTGACAGAATTAGCCAATTCATATTATTGATGCAGATTCGTTAAAAGAAATTCTCTACAAATTTTGGTATATTTGATGGATGGACCCAGACATTAAAAATTCTATATGAGAATATCCATCCATCACCTATAGACAGGGGAGAAATCTTTAAGGGAAAAACTGGCCATGGGGCATTTTGTCCTCCTAAAACAGACACCTGGGTTTCAACAAAACAAAGGGGGCTTTAAAAAGGGGTTTTTCTCACTACAAAGAATAGCTTTCAAAAGTAGGGGAAAACTAAATAAGACTTTTCCCAAAATTTTGCTTTGTTTTATTTTTTTTTTAAGGAGCTACAAATGATTTTATACCTTCGAGGGGTTTTAGTTTTCCCCAAATGAGACCTGTTCTCCTTGCTCCTGCTTTCATTTTATCTTTAAACGTGAAAGCTTTTTTTTTTATCAAACTTTCAGAAAAAAAGACAGTAATTACTGAAATTTTTACTTTGCTCAAAGCTTCTCTGGGCCTCAGAGAAGATAATTTATTTTTAACTAGACCAATAAACACAGATTGAATACATGGGGCTCATATCTAATTAAAAAACAGCTTCCCCGGAAGTGACAGAGCAAACCATTATTTCTTATGCATCCTATAAAGTTTGAGATGAACAATCCCTTTTTAAACATATAAATTTTATGACATCACATGGTTAAACAAGGGTTCATCCTTCCAAGTTCTTTTTTTAAAAAAGCGTAACATTTTTTC
>JAODAL010057469.1:0-22658 GCA_025379985.1 Phyllomedusa bahiana
ACTTTTTCTCTCTCTTTCCCTTTGGCCTCCTTTATTGGCCACAGCACTATTTTATTAACAAAAATATGGCAAAACAATCAAATTAATTTTCTCTTTAATAAAAAACCAAAACAACCCAACAATCATCCAATACGAATCTAAATCAAATGGTTGGAGGTCCTTGAGCTACAAAGACTGGCTCCTTTTAAAATAAATTACAAACTCTAATGTTTAACCCCAGAGCTTTTTACCATAGGCTCAAGGGGTATCAAAAGCACAATATGGAAAGATTTCTTACCAGCCCAATGCCCCACCCTTTAGAGCCAACCCCCTTTTTCCAGATAACCAATGCACCCCATAAACGGGGGCTGCTACAACTCCCCACCAAAATTTTTTTTCCCACCAACCCCCAAGAACCCAATATGCCAAGGGGGCAATAGACAAACACCAAAAACATAAACCCTCACTTTCCCTTGTCACACTACAAATTTAAAACACCCATCAAACTATTTTCCCTGTACAGGGAAGGGTAGGGGACTTCTTAATTTTGCCACGCTTCAACTGTTCTCACATTACATCCAGCCCTTACAACCCTCCTTCCGAACTCCTCCTCCTATCTATTTACTTACTTCCCTACAAACCGGTTTCATGTGGGCCCCCCTCCAGGCTCCCACCTGGCATCCAGTTTTTCCGGGTTTTCTTTTTCAGGTTTTCCACCTACTATAAAATGTGTTGGCAAGCTTGGTCCTCTACGGAGAGCCATTTTCAATTCGTTTTTGACCCACTGAGTTTTGAAATGTAAAAAGGATTTTTCCAAGTACGTAAATTGGGCGGGTTACCCAAATAAGGGCACAAAGACGTAGACTGAATCCTCACGGGGCCGGGCCCTCTGCCCCTTGTACCTTTTTTAGTTTTTTATCGTCCCCTTGTACTTGTTTGACCACTTTATTTATAAACCCCCCACGAATGTACAATGCTCTGGCCTAAGGGGGCTCTAAATAATTAATAATAAAAAATAATTCATGCAAATGTCCTTAGTGAAAAAGGCAATTTTTTAATCCCACACATCAAATGTGCCTCTGCCCAAGGACAGATATTCCCCTTCTAAGCCACTCATTCCCTTCACCCAGCAACCCCTGCACAGATGATGAGGAGAAAAACCCCAAAAAAAAGCTGTTTTAAACCAGAAAATTCTGGTTTCATGTGAAGCCCTTTTGCTCTCCAAGACTCAGGAGTCTCAACCCAAAATTGAGGATGGCTGAAATCCAATCGAGGTGCAATAGTTTAGCCCCTTTTTCCTAAAATGCCTTTTTATATGCAAATACCTAAAAGGTAAAAAAAGGCCCATCTTAATCCTACAACCTCATGGGCAATACCAAGGAGGGGATAACCCTTTCTGAATAAACCCTAACAGTTTAAGTTTTCAGCATTCTGAATAAACTCTGTGGGGGCCCCATCCCGATTTTGCGTGGGGGCCTTATATCTCAGCAAGCCCGGGTTTCACTTCACCTCTGTAAAAAAAGAAAATGTCTCCAAACTGTGTGGGTTTAATTCTGCAATTGTCCAGCCCCGGGTATTGCCTTGTTTTTTCCTCTTACATTATCATTTTTAGGAACCACAGAACAATCATTTACAAGCTTAATTTTATCTGGGATCCTATTACAAAGGCTTAGATACAACTCCTAACAATGGACCTTTATATCACACAATTTTCCCTTAAAGAAAAACCCGATCAATATGATTAACCCCGGGGTAAGCAGATTCTTCTTTGCCCCAAGATGGAGAACTCTTCACAGAACAAATTATTACATAGGACTCCTCAAACCGCAGTAAGTTTCATTTGTGGATTTTCAGACTAATTTTCAAAAATGCAAATTGATCGTCCCCCAAATTTATCAAGATATCAGGAAAGTTGTAAGAAACACGGGAATTCCCTTACTCCTTTTTTGGTCATTGTAGCTCTGTCCTCATTAACATTTCAGTGTTGCATGATTTATTACTCGTGCTGCTGATGAATCTGTGCTGTGTTGCAGTACAACTTTAGATAAGTCAATTTAACAGGTTTTCCTCCATTACCTTTCTCAACAGCAGTTTAAGAAGAAACCAAAGAAGAAGAGACAACACTTTTAATTACAATCTTATTAAAGTTGAGAAAAGTCAAAGGTCCAACAACTTCTACCTTTTCTATGAATAATATCATAGCACTATCAGTTACTACACCTGGAATCTCCACATAACGTCCAACTGATTTCATGTCACTGCATTCTACTGGGGGAGGTATACAGGGCATAATTTTTTCATATATATATATATATATAAAAATTTTTATTTTTTTAAAATACACCTGGAAAAATTTTGAGACCATGACAGTTTTTTTAAAAATCACATCTCTACATGTCTGCAGCCATCCTTCCAGTGTCAGTTGAATTCCAACCACCTCATTCTACTTAATGTCTTTTTGATTAGGGGGATCACCTGAACCCAAACTTTTTTAATGAAGGGAAATATAAAAAAAAAACACTGCTGTGGTCTTTACAAAACCTCTTGCAATAGGGCAAGCTGGATGGCAAAATAAGTGCTAGAAATAGGCCCAAAAGGGAATTAGAATGAAAAAAATCATGGTTTTTTCCCCCCAAAAATTGATTTCTGGGGTCTTCCTGACTTAAAACATTAGCTTCTTGTTTCAAAAAAATTAAACGTTTTCTTTGGTTATTTGAGGCTGACGCATGCCTCTTTTTTATTATTTGAAAATTTTCACTACTGCAAATAATAAAAAAAAAATTTCTTTTAAAATTTTTCAAAACATGTTTTCAGTAGTTTTATTTTTTTAAAAAAATAACAATGTAAAAATTTTTTCCAAAAAATTTTAATAAAGAAATAAATTTAAAAAAATTTTACAGTGGGCTTTAATTTTTTTCAGAGCGCACGGGGACACACACACCACACACACACACCCACCACACACAACACACACACCACACAACACACACACACACACACACCCCACACACACACCCAGTGCAAAAATGTATGTATTCCCGTTGTAATGAAGGGTCCAGTGTTTAACTTGGGTGGTCGATGGCCCCCCATGGGTTTGGGTTTTTTGGGGGCCCCCCTACAGAGTTTTTTTTACTCTTACTTTCTCTCTCTTTCTTGCCTTTTGCCCCGAAAAACAGCCCCACCTAAACAGTTAGGGACCCAAAAACCCCCAAAAACCACCCAAGTCCCCGGGCAAGAATGGGGCGATACCATTTAAAAATAGTCATGTTGTTAAGGAATCCCTAAGGTATTGTCCATGTTTTAATGTAAAGGGCCGGGTTTTTTCTGTATTGTACATACTTGCATAGTAAAAATAGCATAAATGGGATTTCTATGTTATCTTATTTTGGGGTAGTATCCCCCACTGTGTGACCCCACAGGTTTTGGGGGTTTATTTTACTTAAAAGGGTGTTCCAAAGTTGTTAGTCATCAGGAGATGGTAAAAAATAGAACACTGCCCCTCCCCCCAAAAAAACCTGTTTGTTCCAGCAGCGAGGCCAGTCTCGTGATCCTGACTGATAACATGACCGGTTATTCTTCACATGATGCTGCAGTCAATCACAGACCACAGCGGTCCCATGTGTAATATCCAGAAAGACCCTTTGGTCTTTGAATAGCTGCAGGGTCTCATGTCGAATGAGGGGTGATGTCATCAGCCGGGATCAATTGAACCGGTCACAGTGCTGAAACAAGCTGGTAAGTTTTTTTTTCTTCTATTTATAAATATTCCAATACAGTGTTGAGCGATTTTTTATCGCAAAATTGAAATGGGGAAGGTTTTTTTGGTTGAATTCGAAATTTCCAGATCTCGATAATTAAGGTTAAAAACTGAGCATCAAAATATTTAAAAGTCGCGCCTTTTTTTGGCGGGTTCCCCGTAATTGTGGTGGGCCCGCAAATCAGATTACAAATAGGAAGGGGGGAAAGTGTGTGCCACTCATGACGGGATGTGTATGGGTTTCGTTGGCTGGAAAAAAAACATGATCTCGTTTTACATAGAACAGCAGGTTTCCTGTTTCAGCCTCAGTGTCTCCTCAGCGTCTCATAGGATAGGGCATGCGCTTGCCTGTGGCAAACAGACTCAGCGAAATATAGTCTATTTCTGCACCAGAGGAACCTCTACTATTAGCTGTGTCCTTCCAATTTAGGTTAGATTGAGATTTGAAGATTTTATGTATTTAGTAGAGAATTTTAAAGCAGCATCTACGCTGTAAATTCACGGCGAGTGGGTAGCCAGGGGGGGGAGGCGGGGGAGGGCGAACACAGAACAAGATCTATCTATAAAGAAACACTGGACTTACAAGTTCACCAAGACTTAGTGCATGACTTTGTGTGGAATATCTTTATTATTTACAGGTTTGCTTATTGAAATCTCTTCCTGGTTATTGTGGCAAGCCTGAACTTATACTTGGATATAACATCATTTCTAGTAAGATCTGCAGATCTCTTTTTAGCTGACAAAACTCCACTTTTTTTTATCAGTATACATTTTTTTTCCAGATAGGTGTTCAATTTTACCCATTACACCTGGACTGTTGATATATCCACCTTGCACTTAAATTACATACAGCAATCTTGTAGTCAACATGGTTGATTTGTTGCCAAAAATACAGTGTATCGTACGAAAACATCACAGTTACGTGTTTTTTGACTTTCGCGCAACAGCATGTTCCATTGACCAGCAACATCTACCGTAATATCTTAAAAACAAGCCAATTCTATTTTCCAAAACAGAGTGAATTGAAAGAGTGCAAAAAAAAACGTTTACTATATCAAAACATAACATTTACGTGTTTTTTGACTTTTGCAAACCCAGCAGTGTTCATTGACGCAGCATCCTAAGTCAATCTTATAAAGCCAATTCTATATTCACACAGGTGAATTTGAATAAGGTGCAAAAAATACCGTTTATTATATCAAAACATAACGTTACGTGTTTTTTGATTTTTGGCAACCAGCACTGTTCAATTGACGCAAAGCATCTTACGTAAATCTTTAAAAAAAACAATTCTATATTCACCACAGGTGAATTGAAAGGTGCAAAAAATACCGTTTATTATATCAAAATCAACTATAACAGTTACGTGTTTTTTTGACTTTTTTGCCGCAACCCAGCTACTGTTCATTGTAGCAGCATCTACGTAATCTTTAAACACTAGCATTTATTATTCACCCAAAGGTGAATTGAAAAGGTGCAAAAAAATACCGTTATTATATAATAACATACAGTTACGTGTTTTTTTTGACTTTTGCACACCCAGCATGTTCATTGACGCAGCATTACGTAAATCCTTAAAACAGCAAATTCTATATTCACCACAGGTGTATTGAAAGGTGCAAAAACTACGTATATTATATCTAACATAAGCTGTTCGTGTTTTTTGACTTTCGCGCAACCAGCACTGTTCATGACGCATCCCAAGCCATCTCGTATATCCTTAATAACAACAATTCTATATTCACCACAGAGTTGAATTGAAAGTGCAAAACAAAATACCAATTTATTATATCAAAATAATAACAAGTACGTGTTTTTTGCTTTTGCGCACCCGCACTGTTCATTGACGCTGCATCTACGTAAATCTTAAAACGCAATTCTACTATTTCAACCACAGGTGAATTGAAAGGTGCAAAAATCCCGTTTATTTATCAATAACCTATACAGTTACGTGTTTTTTTGAATTTGCGCGCCCAGCACGGTTCATTGACGCAGCAAACTACGTAAATCTTAAATCAGCAATTCTATATTCACCACAGGTGAATTGAAAGGTGCAAAAAATTTTTTTTTTTACCCCCCCGTTTATTATATCCACATATCCTTAACAGTTATGTGTTTTTTGACCTTGTTTGCGACCCAGCACTGTTCATTGACGCTCCAGTCATCTATGTAATTCTTAAAACAGCAATTTTCGCTATATTCCCAACAGGTGAATTGATAGGTTGCAATAAAATACAATTTTGATTATATCAAAAACATCAACAGTTACTGTGGTTTTTTGTACTTTTGCGCATCCCAGCACTTTTCTTTGACGCAGTCTTACAGTAATACTTAATACACAGCAATTCATATATTCACCACAGTGTGAATTGAAAGGTGCAAAAATACTGTTTATTTATTTCACAAACATTTCCAGTTTCGTGGTTTGTTTTTGACTTATTGCGACACAGCACTGTTCATGACGCAAGCATCTACGTAAATCTTAAAACAGCAATTCTTATTCTCTCCCTGACAGGTGAATTGAAAGCTCCAGCGAAGGTGCAAAAAGTTATTCATCTACCGTTTATTATATCAAAACATAACAGTTTACGTTCGTTTTTTTGACTTTTGCACAACCAGCACTGTTCATTGACGCAGGCTCGTCGTAAATCTTAAAACAGGCAATTCTAGATTCCACCACAGGTTGAATTGTAAGGTGTTCAAAAAATTACCGACTTTATTATCATCAAGTATCATAACAGTTAAGGGTTTTTTGACTTTTGCACTACCCAGAATTGATTCATTGACGCTAGCATACTCACGTAATCTTTAACAGAATTCTATATTCTACCATCATGGTGGTAATTGTAAAGTGCAAAAAATACCGTTTATTTATATCAAAACATAAAACAGTTCCGCTGTTTTCTTGACACTTTTTGCGCACCCAGCAATGTTCATTGACGTCCGGCATGTCTAAGTAAAATCTTTAAGATATAAAACAGATTTCTATATTCACCACAGGTGAATAGGAAAGGGTGCAGAATAACATACCGTCTTATTATATCAAACATAGAACAGTTTAGTGTTTTTGACTTCTTGCGCACCCTGCTCTGTTATATGACGCGTAGCATCTACGTAAATCTTAAATCTGCAGAATTCATATATTCAACACAGGTGTGAATTGAATAGGTGCATAAACATACCGTTCATCTATATCAGATAAATTATAAACAGTTACGTGTTTTTTGACTTTTGCACTCCCAGCCACTGTTCATTGACGCAGCATATACGTAAATCTTATAAACAGCAATTCTATAATTTCCACACACAGGTGAATTGTAAAGGTGCAAAAAATTCCGTTTATTATGATCCTAAAACATAAGAACAGTTCGTGTTTTTTTGCTCTTTTGCGCACCAGCCACTGTTCATTGACGCAGCCTTCTACGTAATCTTAAAACAACAATTCTATATGTTCACCACAGCGTGAATTGCAAGGTGCAAAAAATACGTTTATGATATCCAAATAACTAACAGTTAAGTGTTTTTTGACTTTTGCGCTCCTAGCACTGTTCATTGACGCTTGATCTACGATAAATCTTAAAAACAGAATTCTGTATATTCACCACAGGTGAATAGAAAAGGTGCAAAAAAATACCGTTTTATTATTTCAAAACATAACAGTTACGTGTTTTTCTGACTGTTTTGCGCACCAGTCATGTTCATAGACGACAGCATTTACTTAATCTTAAAACAGGCAATTATATATTCACCACAGGTGAATTGAAAAGGTGCAAAATAAAAGTTACTGTTTATTATATCAAAAAGATTAACTGTTATGTGTTTTTTTACTTTTGCTCGCACCCTTGCACTTGTTCATTGACGCGCATCTACTGTAAATCTTAAAACAGCAATTCTTTATTCACCACCAGGTGAATTGAAGGTTGCAAAAAATAACGTTTATTATCATACAAACATAAAATAGAAAAAAAAAAACAGTTTCTCGTGGTTTTTGACTTTACTTCACGCTTTGCGCACCCAGCAACTGTTCATTGACGCTGCATCTACGTTATCTTTAAACCAGCAATTCCTATTTTCACCACAGGAGAATTGAAAGTGTGCAAAAAATTACTGTTTATTATATCAAAAAACATAACAGTTTACGTGTTTTTGACTTTTGCGCACTCAGCACTGTTCATTTAACGCTGCTTTATCGTAAATCTTAAAACAGCAATTCTATATTCAACACTGGTGAATTGCACAAGGTGCAAAAAATACCGTTTATTATATCAAAACATAACAGTTAAGTCGTTTTTTGACTTTTGCGCACAACAGCACTGTTTCTTTGACGCAAAGGCATCTACGTAAATCTTAAAACAGCAATTCTATTTCACCACAGGTGAAAAGAAAAGTGCAAAAAATACACACCCCATTCCCCAACCCTCTAATCTCAATGTGGCGTCTCCTAGGCAACGTTTATTGATACCACAAAAACATAACAGATATGTGTTTGTTATGGACTTTTTTGCACAGTCCGAATTTGTTGATTAGACACCTTTGCAGTTAATTTGAATCCAGCTAAAATTTTGTTTTTATTTGGGATTCTGAGAATACGCTGTGATTTGCCGGTCTTTTAATAAAGAGACTTTCCAAAAACTATTACATAACCCTTCTCAAATTTTTAAATTTACTGACACATGGAGCGTAATGCATGGTGGTAAGCGAGCAAAGAGGGGGTAGCACATGAAGGTAGAGGGTACGAGAGAAGGTTGCTCCTTCCAGTGCTGGCGTCAAACATGCATGCCAGCGGAATGGTCAGTTGCAGAAAGTCAGGCATGTCATCGCTGGGTCAGGGCCCTGTGAATCTAAGTAACGAACATCGTCGCCAATCTGTCTTCAGTGGTTAATGCAACCTGAATATAGCAGTATTAACCTCCCGTCCTCGCAAGTCAACGGACCAACCAATTGCAGTAATCAGCATCATCAGCATCCTGTCCAACATGAAGGCAGCCCAAATGTCAACTCGTGTACCCACATCACTGTGATAATCATTGTACGAAAGACCTCTTGATGGACAAATGCGGTTGGAGGTACTGAAGGCATGTTAAAAGATCAAGAGGCCCAAAGCCAAAGAGGATGATTTTCTCTGCTCTGACGCCAAGTTATACTGATGCCATCAGAGAAGGAAAAGGGGAAAGCCGGTTCAATCGCCAAAAATCCATCCCACGCGCGGTACAGCAAGCCTTTGCAGTCCTCTTGCATGTAGACCAGCCAGCTTCTGGATCGCAGAATGTCAGCGACAGGACGTAGTCACCTGTGTAGATGATGTTGATGCGACATTGCGGATCCGACGTGGTGCTTTTCAATACAGAACTTTGCTTGCGAGCGCTATCATCACTGGTACGGGAGAGAGACCGACTGGGGTGAGTGTCAGACGGGTACCTTCTCAATAGGGAGTGAGGGCTGGTCGCAGAAAGTCCGCTGATATGATTACGCCAGACCACGGTCAGCGCATAAGCACGACTCCTCGCTTATCGCACGTCTCAAAAGGTCAAGGACCTCTCAAGCCTGGCCGTCTTTGACCAAGCCTCTCGATTCACAAAGCGATGTCAATGCCGCCTTTGACGTAAAAGACTAAGTAGAGGCAAGAACCTTAAGTGGTTAACACCACTACATGTCTGTCACATCGCAGCGAATGCATGAGTTGACAATGGAGGCAACACTTGGCCAACAAAGGGCCAGACGACGCCGGGCCTCCAACCAACTGTACAACACCCTCTGTCTCACACCCTCCTCCGCCACCACCAAGCTTCATCGCAACTGCCCAATGTCTCCTCAGAGTCATGATCAGGGATCAGCTATTCTAACGCTTCATGCCTCACACCGTCGCCGAGTACCATCCAGCACCTCACCAGAGACCATCTACCCTTTCCGCTTCTGTCCCAGTTGACGATCCAGCAAACACGCCGTACAGCAGCCTGTCTAGAGCCTGCCCTTTCTGTGCTTCGGGTCGTTGGTGCGCAAGAAGAAAAACTTTACCCAAAAATATCCATCCCACAGCCAAAAGCCTGAAAATGTCGGCTATTGCCTGGCTTTTGGACCTTGGAAATGTTGCTTCCGTCTGGTGGAGCACAGATGGGTTGCCCAGCTCGCACGTAATGGCCCTCGGCCTGCCCCACAATATCAGATTTGCCGAGCAGGCTTTTCTGTGCCACGAAACGCACGTCCCATGCCCTGGTCAAGCCACGCTGTACATCTAAAATTTCAAGCGCGGTGTCTGTATCTGTGTCGGGAGAAAAGTCCATCTCACCACGTCTTACTGGACTAGTAAGCACGGCAAGGACGCTATATCTCTGTGACAGCTCACTGGGGGCTGAGCTGGCGTGGATGTTCTATTGGGGTGAGGTTGGCTATAGGCTCGGTGCAACGCTCTTCAAAAACCGCAGGGATGGTTGCAGGGACTCTTTCCCCCATCGGTCCCTCTGGTGGCATCACTGTGCCCAGAGATACCAGGTCGTGTGAAATTAAATCTGCCTTGGAGACCGTCCACACAAAAGGTCAGGAGATGGTGGAGCGGACTCTAAGCAACCGAGGAATTACCGAGCGCCTGGAGGGTGACAAGAACCGTTCTTGTGCCACGGAAAACGGTGGTGTGCGATATCGGGCGTGAAATCTCGCTGGCAGCACTTAGTCGGTATGCTGGAGCACATCCCTTGCCCCGGCACAGTGTCAAATTGAACCTTGTCGTCCAGAAATGTTCTAAAGAGCTACCGTGGTCTGGACTTACCTGTGAAGAAGAGCTCGAGGTTCTGAGTTTCGCACTTCGCGTTCGCGCACCCTGCTTCATGTCTCGCCTGGCTTGCGTGCAGGTCTGCTCGGCTCTCCACCGTCAACCGTCTCAATTGTTAGACGTAGGCCAAACACACTCGGAATTCAACCCTCACATGCTCCAGCTGATTGTCGGCAGCAGCGCAATGCCATTAGCATGTACAAGTGACACATGGCCTGACAAAGCAGCGGTACGGACCATCGGCGGTGTTGAACCACCGACGACGTTGGAGGGCAGGTGAAAGAGCTCCTGCACATCCTTGCCAGTTTTGAAGATCCACCAAAATGGTCAGTGCGGACAATGCCCTTGTCAGCATGAGCATTGTGGTGATCTTAGTTCTGGAACGATCGTTGGACACTCTGAAACAACAGGTCCCGCCAGCGATGGAGGAGACGGACACAGATGCGGACACGGAGCCTTTCTCTCCGTCAAATCCACAAGGCCCGACAGTTTCACAATTTCATCGGTCTTCATTAGGCAGTGGTTCGGGGTCCAGAGCTAGTGCAAGGTGGCGCATCAGCTCTCAGGGTGCATCATCTCAGGCAAGTCAGGGCTGTGTTGAAGCTGTGCCGGAGGCAGCGGAGGAGGAGGAGGAGAAGGAGGTATTCCTAGACACCGATGTTACCGACGTCCCTGCCTTGGAAAGAGGTTGGCGCGAATTTGAGGCGGAGGAGGAAGATGAGGAAGATCAGTTTGCTAGTGCCCCTCGACCCAGAGGCTTGGGAAATCAAGGCTCCATCTCTCACATGAGTGCTTGGATGCTCCATTTCCTCCAACATGATCCTCGCATTAAGGCCATCAAAATGAACAACAGTTACTGGGTGGCCACCCTCCTGGATCCCCGGTACAAAACAAAACTCAGCACTTTCCTTCCACCCACCCAAATAGAGAGTAAAATGCAGGAAATGGAGACCTTGCTGATTGATCAACTGGAGACATCTGTTGCGTCTGCTTCACGTTCCCCAAATGTCACGGTGGAACAACATCAGCGACGTGACAGCAGTAGAGTGCCAAGTAGGCGTAGCGGCAGCAGCAGGCAAGGTGGCAGAAGCCTAATGGGTGACCTCTGGCAATCGTTGTTTACCACCTCACCAACGCATGCAATGCAGGGCACACATCCAACACACAGAGATCAGCTTAAGATCATGGTGCATGACACCGATGTTTTTGCATGTGTTCCGGACCCAATAGACTTCTGGGTATCCAAAATGGACGAATGGCCCGAGCTGGCTCGTCACGCCATAGAGGTGTTGTCCTGCCCAGCAGCCAGCGTCATATCTGAGCGGACCTTCAGCACAGCTGGAGGAGTCATTACAGACAAACGCATCCGGCTTTCCACAGATAATGTGGATCGTTTGACTTTCATCAAGATGAATCAGGCATGGATCTCTGATGATGTTGTGGCCCCAATTGCCGAGGTCACCGATTAGTTGCCTAGTCTACTTCACATTCCTTTTCAAACAGAAATGGTCCTCTTGAAAACTTTTTTTTAAAATGATCATTTCTTACTGCAATTTTTATTCTCTTTTCCCAACAGTTCATTTTGCTGGTTTTGCTGTGAGGAGACTGTAAAAGACAGCAAGGTTTCATGACAACACCGTATTTCCATTTACTCACTTTATCTTAAGAAGTTTTCGCATTGTCAATGGTTTTGAGGTCATGTTGCTGTGAGAAACAGCAATAATCATGGTCCTTTGGAACAGAAATGTGCTTCTAAGTGCATTTCTCCTCACAATTTTTAATAGTGGCTGAGAAGTCATTTTATATAATTTTTTGGGCATGCTGCTTTGAAATGCAGCAATACTACAGGTCCTATTATAAAAAAAATGTTCTTTCTAACAGACATTTGTTCTCTCAATTTAACCAAATGGCTCAAGGGTCATGCTTTGAATTTTTGGGGGCATTTTGCTGTGACATGCAGCTATACTACAGGTCCTATTATAAAAAAATGTTGTTTCTAACAGACATTTGTTCTTCACAATTGACAGGAGTGGCTCAAGGGGGATGGTGCTGTCAGAAACAGGAATAGGTAGGACACTGTTAATGGACACATATTGCAAAATGACTTTTTTTGCAAGATCTTTAACATAGCTATCAATCCCTGTATTGAGACAACCCATTTAATACAATGAAAAAAAGAGAAACAAAGACATGGTGGGATTCCATCCTATTTTAAAAATGTGTTTTCTAGAATTAAAGTACTAAAAAACTTGCATGTACAAAATAGCTGTTAAAAAAATTCCTCTGAATTGTACAAGGGAGGTACAGGAAAACTTGACCAGATGTAGGTTATTCAGAGGACATGGAGTATGGAGCACGGACAGAGAACAAAGTACAGAGACCATTTCCTCCAGCACGTTGAGTAAAATGAGAAAAAGAATGCCAAGATAAGGGCACCGGGTGTAAAAGGACTTAAACCCAATTTTTTCCAAGGAAGCCAAATTTGGTCCAACTAAACGAGGGGGGAAAGCGCTCCCAGGGATTGACTGTTACAGAGGAAGGCGGAGTTTCTCACACTTCCCCTTCCCCCATCTGCTTTAGCACGACAATTTTCGTTGCTGCATCATCGGGGGATTTTTTAACCCGCGTGTTAAAAGATGACGGCGCCCCCTGGGGTTTTCACCGCACCCATTAAAATCCCGGGCCCTGGGGCATGCTGTGGCCCAGGACCGGGGATAGTCATGTCCATTCAACTAAAAAGGTGGGTTGAAAACTCCCTTTTTCCGGCACTTTTAAATGGGGGGTCCTGCAGGGTTTGGGGCTCATGCTGTGTCCCAGGGCAGGTATATCAATGTCCAGTAAACTAAAATGGTGGGAAAGACTCCTTTTTTCCCGGGACTTTTTAAATGTGGGGGGCATGCAGTTTTGGGGGGTCATGCTGTGGCCCAGGACAGGTTTTAGTCAAGTCCAGTTCAAATAAAATGGTGGGTTTAAAACTCCTTTTTCCGGGACTTTTTAAATTGGGGGGGCATGAGGTTTTGGGGGTCATCTGCGTTTTAAGACAGGGATATTCAATGTCCAGTTAAGGGAAGGGTGGTTCAAATATCTGCCTTCTGGCACTTTTTTAAAATTTTGGGGGATGCAGGTTTAAGGGTCAGGGTGTGGAAAGACAGGGATAGTAAAAAGGTCTGTGACTTTTTTTTTTTGTGACTTTTATAACCCAAATGTGTTTTCCCCCAAATAGCACGTATCCCTTTTACGTTGTGGACTTATTTTGCTCTCCCCCCTTTTTTTTGGTGTAATAATTTTTTAAGGTTTTTTTTTTTGTTGCTTTAATAGATTTTAATTGGTCATCGCGCATAATCGAGCTCACTACGAAAAATCTTATCGTAGCGGCCGATATCGACTATCGATCGTCTCGAAGCCAAAGCAAGCCAACACTACAATGACTATTGGCACTTAAAACTTTTGGAACACGCCTTTTTGGCCCCTAAATGTGGGGTGCCCTCATGATCTTTGGGGAGTTATCCCTAATCCTCTCTACCCCGGGGAAGCCAGTTTTTGCTGGGGAAAAAATGTTGGGGGGGCAGGCAGACATTTTAAAATGTGTTTCTCACCTCTGTCTACTGGGCCCCCCCTGCAGAGGTCTCAAAAGAAACCCTTTTATGTTTTTTGTCCATCGGGTTTGGGGGTGACGCCCAAGTAGGGTTTTTGGGTCCCTTATTTGGGGTTAGTAAATCCCTGTATTTTTAAGGGTTTCCCCCGTTTTAGGGTGTTTTCCCCCAAACTTGATAATTAAAAAAGGGTTTTTCTTTTAAAGTAGAAAGGGATAAATTGAAGGTTAGAAATCGGGTTTTTTTTAGTGTGTATAAAGGTTAAAGTTATACAAATAAAAGTTTCATTTTTATGTTTTATAGATTAGAACTGATGAGTTTTTGTTTGCCTATGGAAAAAAAATAAAAAGGACCCCAAAAAACACCTCGTTTCTTTTTGAAATTCCCATTTTTTTTGGGACAAATTTTACATTTTTTAGGTAGGCCCCCCTGGCAATGTATATTTGGAGCATTTTTGATGCGGCACTGGGCCACAATGCGAAAAGAAGCCAAAAAATGAGTATTTTTGCCCCAAGAATGAGAGTGAAATTGGTCCATACGAGGTACTTGGAGAACCTACAGTTGGCCTTCATAGCTTTTAGCCTTTGACTTGTTTATTGTTAGAGAGCTGGTGGCTGGGGGGGATAAGAAGAGTATGATGCCTTTTTGGGGAAAAGCACACGTGAAGTGTATGTGGGACACTCGTTGCCCAAAAAAAACGTAGGAGCAGGAGGGTAACTGATAGAGGGAGCTCTTGTGGGATTGGTGAGGGTATTTTGGGGAGCACTCTGAGTGCTGTTGACAAAAAGGTGTGGAATGAGAGCACAGTCCTGGGAACAGACAGCTCTACAAGTTGTTTATGGCCCCCCAATTTCGGCCCCTGGGCCCTTTTAAATTTACAAGGGCAGCGCGCCGCCTAGGGGCCGGGCACGCGCCCCTCGCCCCCCAGAGGGCGCGGACAGAGCAGGAACGAGGTCAAGATGAGTGATTGGAGTGGCAGGGACCCCGGGGAGGAGGCACAGGTGCGCCTGTGATACACTATCTACTACTATGGACAACCAACAAAATGTTGAAAGCCATATTGTATTGAGCAAATAACTAAAACTCAATGCAAAATAAGCAAACTAATATTATAATGTATTTTATCTATATTGGATGTCAGATATGTTCTAAAAAATCTGCAAAAATTAGTTTTTTACCTCTCATTGTAGTTCAAAGTAGACACACGAGACTGCAGCACAGGAAGCCAATCCAAAGCTCAGAACCTTGGTAGCAATTCTCTCCCGTGTTTAATGTACTAGTCTTGAATAATAAGTATTTTGATTTTAATTCACCACAAGTGAACATCTTTTGGGTATTTTTAATAAGTACAACAGAACAGACTGTGAATTAATAGCTCTTATGAACCGACCCTCACTTCGCTTTTGCTTACTCAATTAAAGCAGTTAATATTGGTTTATTAATCAAACTAAGAAGACAGACATTGGGAGACTCATTTCACATGTACGCTTATATCCACTCTGCTCTGTTAGAAGGCAATATTGTAATTGGCCGTAATGCAGATTACATGTGCTAAATTGTCCTCCTATTTCTATATAACTGTTCTATATTGTACAATGTATATTATATATAATATATATATATATATATAATATAAATATATAAATATATATATATATATATATTTATATAATATATACTAGTGCATCTCAAAATTAGGATATTACTGAAAAATCATTGAATCAATAAATTTTAAGTCAAATAGAGAAACCCATATATTGTATAGACTCCTTACACTATAAATTACAAGGTTTAATATATTACATTTGGGAGCCCTATAACAAGTAAAAAGTTAGTCCTGGAGAACCCCTTTCCACCCTTATAATAAAAAAAGCCTAGACACAAGTATTAACATAATATAAATTTTGAGCGCAAAATTTTGTGTTGATTAATTTTATAACATGGGTCAGAGCTGTGTCTTACACCATGTCCCCACGGCACCGGTTTGCGGCCAGCCGGTTTTTCAGGCCGGGTTTTCGGTTTTTTAAAACCCTTTTGAAAAGCTTTTCCCCAAAATTTTACATGGGGGTCTTTTGGAAAAAACCCCCTGCGCCGCCCCGAAAAAGCAAATTCCCCACATATTTTATTTTTTAAAACCCCCCCCCTTACCGAAAATTTGGGCCCTTTTCAAAAGGCCAAGTCTCGGGAAGGGGGGTTTCCCCCCCAAAAATTTCCCTATGAGTAAATCACGGCAACTTGCGCGTAACCCAAGGGGGAAACGCCCCAAGATCGCGGCATGAAAACCCGGGGTATTTTACCCCCGGGGGGTTTATGCCGCCCTTCCCCCCACGGGGCCGGGGAAGGGCGGGGGCTCCGGGCCGCGGGGATTAACCCCCCCGATGTCCGACAAACGTTGTCGCGAACATCCCCGGCTCGGGGCGGCGGGTGAGCCCCCTGCCCCCCCGTGATCCCCGGGCAGTTTGGCGCTGAGCGCCGTTTTCCGGTTCCCCAACCCGACAGCCCCCGGCGCTGAATGACCCGCATTCCCGGGGTTTTCCCGGTGGGCGTACCGGGTGCCCCCAAGCATTGTGGGCCAGCGTGACAGACAGGGTTGCCTGGAGGGCCAAAGGGTTTAAATATGAGCTGTAGGTGATTTTCCTAAATTTCATGAATGATTTGAAAGATTTCATGCAATTCCCCCCGGGGGGGAAAAAAAGGTGTAAAAAGTATTTTAAAAAGTAAAAAAAAAATTTTTAAAAAAATAAAAAAAAAAACAAAAAAAAATATAATTTAAAAACAGTTTTCATCGCCCCCCTTTTTCCCCTTTTAACCCAAAAGCCCATCGCCGTAAAAAAAAATCAAAAATAAAATAAAAGTTCCCTTTTTTGGTATCGGGGCCGGGGTGCGTAGCGACCCAACCCCTTTTAAAACTGTCATGTTAAATTAACCCTTACGGTTTTAACCCCAAAAAATAAAAACCCCCCAAAAAAAAGTCACAGAATAGCCCATTTTTGTTCATCCCCCAGCCCCTAAATGGATAAAAAGTAATCAAAAAAATCCCTATCAACATCAAAAATGATGCCAATTTAAAAACGTTTTGTTATCCCCCCAAAAAAAAAAGAGTCCTTACACAAACTCTGTATCGGTAAAAAAATTTAAAAAGTTCTGGCTTATTAGAAAAATAGCGATGCATAAATATTGTTTTTAACAATAAAAAAAAATTTTTTTTTAAAAAAAAAAATTGCTTTTCCCCCAAAAAAAATTTAAAAAAATTTTGGGGGATTCCCGTAACGTTCCAACCCCCAGGAGGTAAAAAACCTTTTGTCAAGGATTTCTGCACCCGGGGAAACTTATTAAAAATAAAAAAAAAAAAACATGCCCGGATTGGGAGTATTTTCTTCAACCTGCCTTCCAAAAAAAAAGAAATTTTAAAAACGATCATAAAGTCTTGGCCCCCCAAAAAAAAATTACAAATAAAAAGTCAACTTTACCCCCAAAAAAAAAAGTCCCTTTTACAGCTCCAATTTAAAAAAAAAAAATTTAAAATAAATTTTTGGCTCTAAAACTGCGGGGGATGCAAAAAGTGTTTTTTCCCCTTTTTCCCCAAAAAAAATTTTGTTTTTAAATTTTTGTTAAAAACAAATAAAACATTTAAAAAAATATTTCAAAATGTGGTTTTCGCGGTTTAAACGTTTTCAAAAATGGGTGAGTTTTTAAACCCCAGCATGTCATTTTACGGCACGTTGGGCCCCTGTTAAAAAAAAAAAAATAAAAAAACTTCCAGGGGTTTGCTGTTTTTTGTACAAAAATTTTTCAAAAAAAAAACCTTAAAAAAAAAGTGTTTTAAGCATCATATGCCCCCGTTAAAGGTTTTCAATAAAAAAAATCAACTCCAAACTCGTAAAAAAAAAAAGCCCCACCCGCGTCCAAAATGCAAAAAATTAAGAAAGGATGGCTGTTTAAGAAAACGACAAAATTAAAAACGCCCAACCCCTTTTTTTTAAAACTCGCTTCTATTTTTGTAAAAAGTAATAAAAAAATTTAAAAAAATATATAAAAATTTAAAATCTTGTAATTGTACCACCCCAAAAGTAAAGTTTTCCCCTCATTTATCCCGTTTATGGCGAATACTGTAAAAAAGAAGCCCTTTAAAAAAAAAAGGCGGAACCCGAGTTTCCCCCCCCATTTCCTTTACCCCAATGCTAAAAACAAACTACGGGAAAACCTGTGCGCCCCAAAATGCAAAATACACCCTTTGGGGGATCCCCGAGGGGGGTTGAATCCAAAATGGAGCAAATTTTGGAAAAAGGTTTTACCTGTTTTTTTTTTACTTTTGGGGGGTTTGGGGGGGAAGCGACATGGGCCGGGCCCCCCCCCAAAAATCTGTGCGCCAAAAGCCCCAAAAAAACCTCCCCCCCCTTGTACCCCCCCAGCCCCTGGAAAGCCCAAAAAAAACAGTTTACACCCACTTAGGGTATTGCCCAACTTGGAAGAAATTGGCCCTTAAAAACAATTTTGGGGCTTTTTTTCCAAGATTCCTTGTAAAAATTTTAAAAATTTTCAGTAAAATTGCGATTTTTGGGAAAAAATATATTTTTTTTTATTTTTTAGACCGAACGCCCAAAAAAATTTTTTGAACGCCCGGGGGGGTTAGGGGGTTATTACCATAAAAATTGGATATTTCCCTTTAAAGGGGGGTTTGTTTCAAAAAAAGGGGTTTTTTTTTTAGGGGGATTTATTTCGTTTTGGAAACCTAGGGTGTCCGCAAACCTGAAATTTGGCCCCCCAAAAAAAAAATTTTAATGAAAAAAGGGCCCCCGAGTCAGTAGGTGCTCCTCCCTTTTTCTGGGGCTTTGGTTTTTTTGGTTTTTAAACCCCAAAAAATGCACTAGGGCCACATAAGGGGGGAAAACTCGAAAACCCGGGCCCGAATCTGGGGAAATTTAATTTTTAATTTGAAATTTTCCCCGAACACATTTACCGTTATTTTCTTGTCAAAAAAATGCCTTATAAAAATTGAAAAACTGCCAAAAAAAAATGAAAAATTTTGAAAAAATTTTACTTCCACTTTGCTTTAAATTTTTTGTGAAAAAACCTAAAGGGTTTAAAAAAAACTTTCTAAAGGGGTTTTGAATACTTTAAAGGGGGGGTATTTTTTAAGATTTAGGTCATTTATGGGGGGATCAACTACAGGTAAAACAAGGGCAGTTAGAACTGGATGGTCCCTAAAAAAAATGTATATTGCAAATTTTCTTGGGAAAAATTTGGAAAAATTACACTAAATTTATAAGCCCCCTAAAGTCGTTTAAAAAAAAAAAAGGGCATTTTAAAAAAAATTTTGCCAAATACAGCAGAAAATAGGTAGATGCCCGTTTTTAAAATTTTTTGAGTGGAAAAAACTTTCTGTCTTTCTTGGGAAAAATTTTTTAAGTTTTAAAATTTTGGGAAAATTTTTAAATTTTTCACCATAAATTTGGGTATTTTTCACAAATTAAAAAATTTATTTTTGGAAACCAAAAATTTTTTACTATCTTAAAAAACAATGTGTCACGAGGGGAAAACCCAAATTCTGGGAAACAAATGGATAGGTTAAAGTTTTCAAAAAAATTAAATTTTCACATAAAAATGAAAACCCTGACAGATTTTTAAAAAATTTGGGGGTCTGTCGGAGGCCAAAAAATGGCTCGGCGGTAAGGGGTTTTTTCCGACCGGTTATTTGTCCTGTGCCATGTTAAAGGGGGCCCTAAAGGGGACGTCCAGATGGCCCCGGTTTTTCAGTCGGTTTTTTAGTTTTTTTTCGGTTTAAAAAAATTTTGTCAAAACCTCCCCATAAACTTTACTTGAAAAACCACCCCGTAGTCTACAAAGTTTTTTTTCTGGGCCAAAAATTTTCCCCCTCGGGTTTGAAAAACCCCAAAGGAACATGCACAATCTTCTGGCCCCGGGGGTTTTGGGGCGGAAAAAGGGGTGCTTTTCAATGATTAAATGGGGGATGGGGGAATTGCAAAACTGGTGGGTAAAAAACCCTCCCCCCCAAAACCCCTTCAAAAATTTATAAAAATACCAAACCCGGGTTCTAAAACAGAAATTTGACAGCATTTTACACTTGTCGTTTTGGCCCCCGCCCTTTTTGACAAGGGGCTCCAAATTCCCTTGCTGTTTTACACCTTTTGCCATAAAGGGAAAAATTATGCCGACTCTGGTATTGGGGTAACCCAGGGTCAAGTGTACATTTAAAAAGGAAAAATTTCTGAGTAATGGTATGATAGTGTAACATGTAATGATATGTGGCAATGGCATTAGGATATATGTGGCACTGGCACTAGGACCAAATGGAAGATTTTAAGGTAGTCTAGAAGTTAAGATTTTTTTTCTTCTAATTAAAGTCATATAATGATACAATTTTTCCTAACCTGTTTTTTGTATTCTGCTTGTAATTTTGTTTTTTAATTTTGTTTTCTGTGCATGTTCATGTAGTCGGATATTTCACTTAAGTTATTTTTAACAGCATTTAGAGATACAGTATCTTACAAAATTCAGTGCATCCCTCACATTTTTGTAAATATTATATTATATGTTTTTATGGAAAACAATGAAAATATGACACTGCTATATTATAGATTAGTCAGTGTACAGCTTGTATAACAGTGTAAATTTGGTGTGCCCTCAAAATAACTCAATAAACAGCTATCAATGTCTAAAACACTGGCAACAAAGGTGAGTACACCCCTAAGTGAAAATAGACAAATTTTACCCAATTTGCCATTTTCCCTCCATGGTTTCATGTGACTTGTTAGTGTTGCAAGGCTTCGTGCGTGAATAGCGAGCAAGTGTATTAAATTTGGTGTCATTGCTCTCACACCCATACTGGTCACTGGAAGTTCAACACGGCTCCTCATGACAAAGAACTGTCTGAGGATCTGAAAAAAAAATGGCTGCTCTACATAAAGTTGGCCTAGGCTACGAGAAGATTGCCAACACCTTGAAACTGAGCTTCAGCACAGCAGCCAAGATTATACAACAGTTAACAAGACAGGTTCCACTCAGAACAAGCCTCACCTTGATCAACCAAAGAAATTGAGTGCACATGCTCAGTGTCATATCCAGAGATTGTCTTTTCAAAATAGATGTATGAGAGTTGCCAGCATTGCTGCAGAGGTTAATGGGGTTTGGGTCAGCCTGTCAGTGCTCAACGCCGCACACTGTATCTAATTGATCTGCCTGGCTGTCGTCCCTGTAGGAAGTCTCTCCTAAGATGATGCACAAGAAAGTCCGCAAACAGTTTGCTGAAGATAAGCAGACCAAGGACATGGATTACTGGAACCATGTCCTATGGTTTGATGAGACAAAGATAAACATCTGGTTCAGATGGTGTCAAGCGTGTGTGGCGGCAACCAGTTGAGGAGGAGACAAGTGTATCTTGCCTACAGTCAAGCATGGTGGTGGGAGTGTCATGATTTGGGGCTGCAGAAGTACAGCTGGCTGTTTAGGGCTACAATTCATTGAAAGAACCATGAATACCAACATGTACTGTGACATACTGAAATGGAGCATGATTCCCTCCCTTGAAAATGGGCCGAGGGCAGATTCCAAATGAAAAGACCCCAAACACCCCAAGACAACCCTGCCTTGTTAAAAAAAAATAGGGTAAAGGTGCTGGACTGGCCAAGCATGCCTATTGAGCATCTGTGGGGTGATACGTTTGCCAATTGAGAGTGATCAAACACCCTATTTGAACCAGTATGGCAGTGGAAATAATTTAGAAGCAGCTGCAGTCTGCATCGCTTATAATGAAACACAAATGAAAAATCGTGCTTAACATATAAGCTATGCTGGGTTTCCCCGAAACACAAAGAAATTTAATCTTTTTTTGCCGATTTCAAGCTTTTATAATTTGGGAGTGGTACTTCTCATAAGGGAGATAATGTTAAACTATGTCTTATCGCTTGGTAGGGAGTTTTAAAAAACCCGTGTTGTCCGAATAGCTGTCGAAGCGGCAAACACCTTGTTATCAGCAGAATTTCGGAGTTTTAACTCTTTCTGGGCTCATCCTTCACATCCCCCCCTTTGAATATCATGCAGAGTCTGGGTCTCAATCCAAGGTGGGTAAGTGAAGTTTCTTAGGTGTTGCCCAGACCGAGGGGTGCCTGAGAAAGTTTTTGTAAAACCATGTCCCCTAATTACTCCATTAATCCCCAGAAAAAAAGAGACTCGCATATGGTTCAATCGGGTCCAGATGGGGTTACATAAAGGGGGTGAGAAAAATAAAAGGTTTTTTGTTCCCGTCACTATAGTCATCTTAGTAACCTTATATTGGGTTTTTTTCACAATTCTCGCTAAAGTTAACACTGAACTTTAAAAACTTTTAAAAATACATATTTGCTAAAGAAGTGAACAATTTGTGTCCCAAAATGAATCAGTCCCCCTTTTCCACCCGATATTCCCTTAAACCGTTAGTGGGTTCATGAAGGAGAAAATGTTTCTCCACCATGAAAAACCTTATTTTTTGAAATTTCCTTCTCATAAACTCTCGTAATTTCCATATTTCTTGTAAACTTTGGTGCCCGAAAATTGCTTCAGGATT
>JAODAL010057470.1:0-22658 GCA_025379985.1 Phyllomedusa bahiana
TCTCTCTGCCCCCTCTCCCCCTCCCTCAGCACACAGGCAGCTAGTAATTCTATACAGGGGGGGGGGGGGGGGGGGGGGGTTTGCTTAAAGGTTCCCCCTGTGTGTGCCGCCGGGTCTGGGCAGGAAGGGCTGATCTATGAGTTAGAGGGAAGGGAAAGTGGTGTGCTAATAACAGAGCAGAGAGGATGCAGTTTTCCCAATTCCCTCTTAGCTTACAAGTCCCCAATCTCCAGCAAAAAAGGGCAGTGTTACATACTCAGGATGTTACTAATACAGGAGGCATAAAGAATTCACATGCCTGACTGTATAGCATTAGTATAGTCACAGTTCCAAAGACACATCATGATTATGTAACAGCAGGGTCACGCTGTCACATCTATCGTTAGAGAGCAGGGGGAAGCAGGCACACACAGGGTTAATCCGGCAGAAAGGACAAGACGCCAAAAGTCCTCCTCCCCCCCAGAAGCATTTTGTGCGGGGGGGGTCTCTGCCCCCACCTGTCTTAAAAGGTGATGAGTCATTCAGCCGACAGCCAGTAAGAAAAGTCAACAGGTGGCGCTAAAAAATTTTTGAGGAGTGATGTAGTAATATAACAGGGCTAGCTAAAAACAGTGGGACATTTGTAATGAACTTATTGAAAAAGCTGTTTTTTTTTAAAGACTTTAAAAATTAAAAACCCAATCATTGTAGCGAGAAAACCCCCTTTAAAGGCTCAATCTGCCTTTTAGCCAGAAAAGAGTCAGAAAAGAGCTTTTTTTTTAAACCACCCCCACCTGAGCCTAGCCCCGCCCACCTCAACGATAAACCATTACTTTTGAATAGGAAAACATGTGAATAAAGTCAGGTGGCGGGGCTAGCCTTGGGTGGGCGGGGCTAACCCGCTCAAAAAAAGGGAAATGCTCTGAAACTCCAGTGACTTACGAAAAGGGACACAGGCTGGGAAAAGCAGATCTGAACGGCTTGAGCTGCCCCAGATCTTCGAATAAGGGACACAGCGCGGGAACGCAGGGCTGAACTAGCTTGTGCTGTCCTCAGCAAGGGGGACATAATCTGAGAGATGTTCCCTTTAAAGAAATATTCTGATCTCATACATTAAAGGTGTTGTCCTACTTTAGACATTGATGGCATATTGCTAGGATCTACCATTATTGTCTGATAGGTCCGGGTCCCACCTCTGGAACCTTCAACTATGTCCAAAATTAGCCCCAAAACCTCTCCATTCAGAACGGAGAGGTGGTCAGGACTCTCTCATTGAAATGAATGTTAGTTTCAACTACAGTCGAGCATTGCCGCTCAGTCAACTTTGGAGCTCCCATACATGTCTATAAGACAGTCCCAACCATCTCTCGGGATTGTTTTGGATATAGGACCTATCAGAAAATGCTGGCATATCCAAGAGATATGCCATCAAGGGAAATGTCAGGTTAGGATATCAGGTGTAGAATTATATTTTGTTCTACTCCTATTCAATTGGTTGTCCCTGTCCAAATTGCGTTAAAAAGCTGGTCTCAGCTGAGAGCTTAAGAAATGCACACCACACAGGTCTGTCTGGTATATACATCTGTTTTATTATCAGGAAGTTACAACTTCATATCACTTTGGTATGTGCCAACTGATTGGCTAGTTGGCTGTTGCTAAGGCAGATTCGAGGTTTGTATCTGTGCCGTATCTGTATCCTTCAGAAAAGGAATTTCTGAAGATCTTGTTTTTGTTTGCTGTAAGCAGTGCCTCTGTTCCAGCACCATAATAAAGGGCAGTTTAAACACAATATCGGGTGAGCTTTATAAGGATGTAGTAATAGAACAGATTATGTTTTCCATTAAATCATCAACTTGACAGAGAGAACCCCTTTAATTACTACAATAGACTATGCCATAAGTGTCTGATTTTAAGTCTCCCACCTCTTGGATCTGCATCTACCTTGAAAATGGAGCCTCTGGATTTCTCTGTACAAAATGGAGAGGTGCTCGTGCCTATGAAGCACTCATTTCTATGGGAGTACCGATAACAGCCAAGCACACCAGCTCAACTGTACTTGGAAGCAGTGCCACGTATGGGCAGCCACCTCTCTGTTCTCTATGGGTGGGTTGTTCTGGTCTCCTACATCAGAAGTTAGGAGATGGAAATAACCCTTTACATTCTTTCACCATTTTTGGAGTTCAGTGATGCTCTGTCTGAAACCTTAGTAATATACATGGTAAAATACAGCTCCATCGAGGCCAACCTACAACCATACAGTGTTGATCCAGAAGAAGGCAAGAACCCCTATGAGGCAGATGCCAATTGCCCCACACCAGATGAAAAATTCCTTTCTGACACCAAATCTGGCATCAGAATAATCCCTGGATCAATGTCCCACCTCCAGAATCCAGTCCCCATAACCTGTAATATTATAATATTATAGCTTTGAAGAAAGGCATCTAAACCCTTCCTGAGTTTGGTCAATGACTGCACCATCACAACCTCTTGTGGCAGAGAACTCCATAGTCTCAATGCTCTTAATGTAAAGAATCCTCGTCTGTGATTATGTGAAACCCTTTTTCCTCTATAGCAGGGGTCCCCAACCGCCGGTCCGCGGACCGGCACCGGGCCTGAGCCCATCCCCTGCCGGTCCGCGGCACCGGCTACACCTGATGCCGGCCGCCCGGTGACTTTAGTCCGGGCGGTCGGCATCTTCTCTGCGTGGCCGCTGTAATCCGCCCGCGCAGATCTAGCAGCTGAGCTCAGCGTGCGGCTGCCTCATAGAGGAAGCAGCTCTGTCCCTGCTTTCCCTATCGTTGTATGAGCGGCGCAGGGAGTGTGATGAGCAGTGACGTCACGCCCCCCGCGCCGCTCGGTGCTGTCGGCTGCTGGGAGGAGGAGCTCGGACGAGGATCCGGGAAAGGTGAGTGACTTCTTATTACTTTTTTTTTCCCTGGCTGCCTACTGGGGCAGCACTACGGGGGGCAGCTATCTCTGGTGGCAGCACTACTGGGGGCAGCTATCTCTGGGGCAGCACTACTGGGGGCAGCTATCTCTGGGGGCAGCACTACTAGGGGCAGCTATCTCTGGGGCAGCACTACTGGGGCAGCTATCTCTGGGGCAGCACTACTGGGGGCAGCTATCTCTGGGGCAGCTATCTCTGGGGGCAGCTATCTCTGGGGCAGCACTACTGGGGCAGCTATCTCTGGGGGCAGCTATCTCTGGGGCAGCACTACTGGGGGCAGCTATCTCTGGGGCAGCACTACTGGGGCAGCTATCTCTGGGGGCAGCACTACTGGGGCAGCACTACTGGGGCAGCTATCTCTGGGGGCAGCACTACTGGGGCAGCTATCTCTGGGGCAGCACTACTGGGGGCAGCACTACTGGGGGCAGCACTACTGGGGCAGCACTACTGGGGCAGCTATCTCTGGGGCAGCACAGCTATCTCTGGGGCAGCACTACTGGGGGCAGCTATCTCTGGGGCAGCACTACTGGGGGCAGCTATCTCTGGGGCAGCACTATTGGGGGCAGCTATCTCTGGGGCAGCACTACTGGGGCAGCACTACTGGGGGCAGCTATCTCTGGGGCAGCACTACTGGGGCAGCACTACTGGGGGCAGCTATCTCTGTAGCAGCACTACTGGGGGCAGCTATCTCTGGGGGCAGCACTACTGGGGCAGCTATCTCTGGGGCAGCACTACTGGGGGCAGCTATCTCTGGGGCAGCACTACTGGGGCAGCACTACTGGGGCAGCTATCTCTGGGGGCAGCACTACTGGGGGCAGCACTACTGGGGCAGCTATCTGTGGGGGGGCAGCACTACTGGGGGCAGCACTAGGGGCGCAGCACATCTGGGGCAGCTATCTCGGGGGCAGCACTACTGGGGGTAGCTATCTCTGGGGCAGCACTACTGGGGCAGCTATCTCTGGAGCAGCACTACTGGGGGCAGCTATCTCTGGGGCAGCACTACTGGGGCAGCTATCTATGGGGCAGCACTACTGGGGCAGCTATCTCTGGGGCAGCACTACTGGGGCAGCTATCTCTGTAGCATCACTACTGGGGCAGCTATCTCTGGGGCAGCACTACTGGGGCAGCTAGGTAGCATTACTACTGGGGCAGCTATGTAGCATTACTACTGGGGCAGCTATCTATCATTACTACTGGGGCAGCTATCTATCATTACTACTGGGACAGCTATCTATCATTACTACTGGGGCAGCTATCTATGTATCATTACTACTGGGGCAGCTATCTATGTATCATTACTACTGGGGCAGCTAGTATATTACACTGGGGCAGCTATGTATCATTACTAATTGGGCAGCTATCTATGTATCATTACAACTGGGGGCCCAGCTAGTATCATTACTACTGGGGCAGCTATCTATTATCATTACTGGGGGGGAAGCTATGTATCATTACTACTAGGGCAGCTATGTATCATTACTACGGGGGGCAGCTATCTATCATTACTACTGGGGCAGCTATGTATCATTACTACTGGGGCAGCTATGTATCATTACTACTGGGGCAGCTATCTATGTATCATTACTACTGGGGCAGCTATCTATGTATCATTACTACTGGGGGCAGCTATGTATCATTACTACTGGGGCAGCTATCTATGTATCATTACTACTGGGGGCAGCTATGTATCATTACTACTGGGGCAGCTATGTATCATTACTACTGGGGCAGCTATCTATCATTACTACTGGGGCAGCTATCTATGTATCATTACTACTGGGGCAGCTATCTATGTATCATTACTACTGGGGCAGCTATCTATCTATCATTACTACTGGGGCAGCTATGTATCATTACTACTGAGGGCAGCTATGTATCATTACTACTGAGGCAGCTATCTATGTATTATCACTACTGGGGCAGCTATGTATCATTACTACTGGGGCAGCTATGTATCATTATTACTGGGGGCAGCTATCTATCATACTACTTGGGGCAGCTATCTATGTATCTTTACTACCGGGGGCAGCTATGTATCATTACTACTGGGAGCATCTATGTATATCATTATGGGCATATTTTGTATCTTTATACTGGGGCACCCTATCTATCATAACTACTGGGGCAGCTATCTATGTATCATTACTACTGGGGGCAGCTATCTATCATTACTACTGGGGCAGCTATCTATTATCATTACTACTGGGCAGCTATGTATTATCATTACTACTGGGGCAGCTATCTATCATTACTACGGGGGCAGCTATCATGTATCATCACTATGGGCAGCTATCAAACATTATACTGGGAAAGCTTCTATGTATCAAACATGGGCAGCTATTACATTACTATGGGGCAGCTATTATGTATCATTACTACTGGGGGCAGATTTATCATTACTACTGGGGGCAGCTATTATCATTAACTGGGGCAGCTAGATCATTACAGGGGAACATGTATCTTACTACTGGGGAACTATGTACATTACTACTGGGGCAGCTATCTATGTAATTACTATGTTGAGCGATTTTTATCGACAAAGTTGAAATGGGCGGGTTTTTTAGGGTGATCAAATTTCCAGATATGCGATAATTAAGGTTCAAATCTGTGCATCTCTATTAAAGATCGCGCCTTTTTTGGCGCTTCCTGTAATTTTGGGCGGCCAGCAAATCAGATTATAGAATAGAGCAGGGTGAGATGTGTGTGCGGGGCGTCATGACTGGGATGTGTATGGTTGCGATTGGTGGAAAAATCACATGACCTCGTTTTACATAGAACAGCGTTTCCTGTTTCAGCCTCAGTGTCTCCAGCGTCTCATAGGGAAAGGACCTGCGCTCGTCTGGGGGCAAACAGCTCAGCGAAATTAGTTTATTTCTGCACAGAGAAACCTCTACTATTAGCTGTGATCCTTCCAATTTAGTTATATTTGCGATTTGAAGATTTTATGTAGTTATCTAGAGAATTTTAAAGCAGAATCTACCCCTGTAAATTAACGGCGGTGGGAGTGTGGGGGGGGGGGGCCCGCGGGCGAACACGGACAAGCTCTATCTATAAAGAACACTGGATAAAGTTCACCAAGACTTAGTGTAGATATTGTAGTGGAATATCTTTATTATTAACAGTTTGCTTTTAAATATTCCGGGAAAAAGGGGGCACCTGAATTTATATTGGATAACATCATTTCAGTAACTGCAGGTCCTTTTTTGGGTCAAAACTCCACTTTTATTATCAGTATACATTCAGAAGGTTTTTCATTTTAAATTTAACCCATTCCCCTTGACTTTTTGTTTAATCCACCTTGAGTTAAATTAAAAATCCAGAAATTCTTGTATTCAGCACGGTTTTTTTTGCCAAAAAAAACCGTGAAAACTACAAAACATAACAGTACGGTTTTTTTACTTTTGCGCACCCACTTTGTTCAGCCAGCTTCCACGTAAATCTTAAAACAGCAATTCTATATCCCCAAAAGATAATTAAAAGGTGCAAAAAATACCGTTATTATACAAAACATAACAGAACGTGTTTTTTGACTTTTGCCCATCCAGATTTGTTGATAGACACCTTGCATTTAAATTTGAATCCAGCAATTTTGTTTTGATTTAGAGATTTGAAAAGCTGTGATTTGCCGTCTTTTAATAAGAACTTTCCCAAAAAACTTTTCCAACCTTCTCAAATTTTATATTTCTGAACAGGAGCGAAATGCAGGTGGTAAGTAAGCAAAGAGGGGGGTAGCACAGGGAGGTAGAGTACGAAAAAAGTCTCCTTTCCCAGTGCGGGCGACAACACGCATGCCACGGATCGCGTTGGCAACCGCGGGCTGTCATCGCGGGGTCAGGGCCCTGTGAATCAAGTAACGAACACGCGCCAACTGCCCTTCAGGGGTTAATGCAACCTCATCCAGCAGTCTTACCTCCTCTCCTCGCATCAGGGCCACAAATGTCTCATCAGCATCATCAGCACCGTCCAACATGAACACCCAAATGTCAACCTGTACCCACCACTGTGGATAATCCATTGTCTGAAGCCTCTTTGATGACAAAAGCGTTGGGGTCAGAAGGCATGTTAAAAAGATCAAGGGGATTTTTAGTCCTCTAACCCCAGTTACTATCCACAGAGAGGTGAAGGAAGCCGGTCAATCGCAAAAATCCCGGGGCGGTCGGCAACGCCTTGCAGGCCCCCTTGCTTGTACCCGGGGTTTCTGGACAAAAGTCAGGACGACCAAGTCACCTGTTTGATATGATGACACATTGCGGATCCATCCGGGTCTTTTCCGCAAATTTGCTTGCAAGCGCTTCATCAGGGACGGGGAGGAAGACATGGGGTAGTGTCAATAGGGGTCCCGCCACAAAAAGGGAAAGGGGGGGGTCGCAGAAGCCCTATATATTCGCCAGCCACGGTCAGCGCAAACCCCCCTCGCTTATCGCCGTCAGAAAGGTCCGGGACCTTCAACCCTGGCCTTCTTTTGCAAGCCGTGATTCACCCACATGTCAATGCCACCTTTGCCAAAAACCATAAGAAGGGGCAAGAACCTAAGTTTTAAACCCCCACCAACAATCAGCACATCGCAAGCAGATTAAAGGGAGGGAACCCTTTGGGCCAAAAAAGGCCAGCCCGCGCCGGGCCTCCAACCACTGTCACACCCCCTCTTCTCCGCCTCCCCCTCCTCCGCCACCACCAAGCTTCCTCGCTGCCCTGTCTCTCAGAGTCTGACGGGGACACCCTCCGCTTCAGCTCCCCCCGCCCCGAGTACCACCAGCACCACCAGAACCCATCCTACCCCTTCTCCTTCCCCAGTTTGACGACCTGCAGCCGTACGGCGGCATCAGCACCAGCCTTCTGCCCTTCCAGGTTTGGGGAGCAAAGAAACACTTTAAACCCAAAACCCATCCCAAACCAAAAGCCTGAATGTGGCTTTCCCAGGCTTTTGGCCCTTTGGAAATGTTGCCTTTCCGTCTGGTGGACACAGAGGGGTTTTCCGCCACGTCATGGCCCTCGTCGGCCCCCAAACCAATGCTGAGCGGGGCTTTCTTGCCAGAAAAGCCGTCCCTGCCCGGCCACCACGTGTCATTAAAATTTCCAACCTTTGTCTGCATCTTGCCGGAAAAGTCCATCTCCCCACCGACACATGACAAAGTAAGCACAGCCAAGGCCGCTTATCTCTGTGACAGCTCACTGGGTGAGCGGGGGGGTTGGTGTCTCGGGGGGTGACGGGGTTGGCCCCGGCCACGCTCTTCAAAACCGAGGGATGGGCAGGGCCTTTTTCCCCCAAGGCCCTTTGAGGGCAAAACACCCCAGAGCCCACCAGCCGTGTTGAAATTAATCTGTCTTGGAGACCGCCACACACGGGCAGGAGCTTGGAGGCCCCGCAACGAGACCAGCGCTGGCTGGGTGCAAAACCTTGTGCCAGCAAGGGGTGTGGAAACGGGCAAAATCGCGGCCGCCCTTAAGATCGGACGGAGCACACCCCTTTGCCGGGCACAGTCATGAACCGTCGCCAGAAATTTCTAAAGCTACCCGGTCTGGTTTGCCCTGAGGAACCGAGTCAAGTTCGCACTTCCCCCGTCCGAAAACCCCTTTTCTTCCCCGCCTGCTGCGTGCAGCTCACTGGGCCTCCCCCCGTCAACCGCTCATTTTTTACGGGCAACCCCCGGGAATTCCACCCTCCACATCCCAGCTTTTTGGCAGCAGCGCAATGCCATTACGCAAGAAAGGACACATGGCCTACAACAGCGGTCGGACCTGGGGTTTTTGAACCACCGAGAGTGGAGGCGGAAAGAGCTCTGCACCCCCCTTGCCAGTTTTTAAGAAGCCCCCAAAAGGGCAGTGCGGACACGCCCTTGCGCCCTTGGAACTCGAAACCAGGTCCCGCCAGGGGGAGGGGGGACGGGCACAGATGGGACACAGCCTTTCTCTCCGTCAAATCCCCCAAGGCCCGACATTTTTCCCCCAATTTTACGGTCTTCATTAGGCAGTGGTTCGGGGGCCAGGCTAGTGCAAGGTGGCCATCACTCCAGGTGCATCACTCAGCAAGTCAGGGCGTTTTTTGAAAAGGGGCCGGGGGAAGCAAAAGGGGGAGGAGGTATTCCTAGACACCGACTCCCTGCCTTGGAAAAAGGTGGGGGAATTGAGGGAGATTAGGAAGATGCGTTTGCTATGCCCCCCCAACCCAAGGGTTGGGGGAAATCAAGGCTCCATCTTCACAGAGTGCTTGATTTCCCAACCTCCAACATGATCCTCGCATTAAGGCCACAAAATGAAAAAACAGTTACGGTGGGCCCCCCTCCTGATCCCCGGAACAAAACAAAAAAATCAGCACTTTCCCTTCCCCCCCCACCCCAAAAAGAAATAAAATGCAGGGAAAAGGAGACCTTGTGATTTTATCAAAATGAGACACTGTTTCTCGCTTCACGTTCCCCAAATGTCACGGGGGAAAAAACATAGGACGTGCAGCATAGAGTGCCAATAGGCGTAGCGGGACAGCAGGGAAGGGGGCAGAACCTAATGGGGACCTCTGGCAATCTTGTTTACCACCTCACCAACGCATGCAATGCAGGGCCACATCCCCAAAACACAGAGATCAGCTTAAGATCATGGTGCAGCTACTGCGTTCAACACCGATGTTTTTGTATGTGTTCCGGGCCCAAAAGACTTCTGGAACCAAAATGGGCGAATGGCCCGAGCTGGCTCGCCAGCCATAGAGGGGTTGTCCGCCCAGCAGCCCGTCAATCGAGGCGGACCTCAGCACACTAGGGTCATTTCAGACAAACCATCCGGCTTTCCACAGATAATGTGGGTCGTTTGACTTTCATCAAGATGAAACAGGCATGGACCTGATGTGTTGTGGCCCCAATTGCCGAGTCCCGATTATTGCCGGGCTACTTCACATTCCCCTTCAAACAGAAATGGTCCTCTTTAAAAACTTATTTTTAAAAGTCATTTTTTACTGCAATTTTTTATTCTCAATTCCCAACAGTTCATTTTGCTGGTTTTGCTGTGAGGAGCCTAAAAAACACCAAGGTTTCAGACAAAACCTATTTCCCTTTTCTCACTTCACTTTGCATTTTTTACATTTCAATGGTTTTGGGGGCAGTTGCCCCACAATTTTTAACGTGGGTGAGAAGTTTATATTTATAATTTTTTTTGGGGCATGTTTCTGTGAATCAGCAATAACATGGTCCTTGGGAAAAGAAATGTGGCTTCTAATGGCATTTCTCCCTCACAATTTTAACAGTTGGGGTAGAAGTCATTTTTTTAAAATTTTTTTTGGGTCATGCTGCTTTTTAAATGCGCAATACTACAGGTCCATTCAAAAAAATTTTTTTCTAATAGAATTTGTTCTTTACAATTGACCAAAGTGGCTCAAGGTCATGCTTTTTAATTTTTTTGGGGGCATTTTGCTGTGACAGCAAGCTTCACAATGGTCCCAAGAAATGGCTCAAGGGTGATGGGGCGTCAGAAACAGGAAAGGGAGGACACTGTTAATGGACACATATTGCAAAATGACTTCTGTTTTTGACAGATCTTTAACTTAGCTATCAATCCCATTATTGAGACAACCCCATTATCTACAATACAACATTAAAAAAGAGAAACAAAGACATGGTGAGGATCCATCCTATTTTAAAAATTATTTTTCTAGAATTAAAGTACTACAAAAAAACCTTGCATTACAAAATAGCAGTTAAAAAAATTCCTCCGTGATATTGTACAAGTGTATGGTACAGGAAAACTTTGACCAGGATTAGGTTATTCAGAGGACATGGAGTTAATGGAGCACGGACGAGAACAAAGTTACAGAAGACCCATTTCCCTCCAGCACTTTGAGTAAAAATAGAAAAAGAATGCAAGAAATAAAGGGCATCTGGGTGTAACCAGAGCGTTAACCACCAAGTATTTCCAAGTGAAGCTCCAATTTGTCCACACTCATACGGAGGGGCAAGCACTACCCAGTATGTGACTCGATGGTACTGAGAAAGGCTGGAGTCACACACTTTCCGCTTCCGCACTCTGCTTCAGCACGACACATTTTCGTTGGCTGCGTCAACAGGCATTTTAACCTGCGTGGTTAATATGATGACACGGGACGCCAGCCCTGGGCATCACACCGCACCCACTTTAACTCTGCCCGGGTCATGCTGTGGCACACAGGACAGTTATAGGTTCCCCCCCACCCCCCCCCAATGTCAGCAAACTAAAATCAGGTGGTTGAAAGACTTCCTTTTTTCCGGCACTTTTTAAAATCTGAGGGTCCACATGCGGTTTGGGGCATCATGCTGTGGCCCAGGACAGTGTATAGTCAATGTGCCAATGAAACTAAAATGGTGGTTGACAAAGACTCCTTTATCCGCACTTATTTAAATCTGGGGGTTTATGCAGTTTTGGGCTCATGTGTGGCCCAGGACAGGTATAGTCAATGTCCAGTTAAATTAAAAATTGATGGTTTGAAAGACTCCATTTTCCGGCACTTTTTCTAAATCTGGGGTTAGGGCAGGTTCGGCCCTCACATTCTGTGCCCAGGACAGGTATATATCAATGTCACAGTGAAACTAAAATGGTGGTTGACAAGACTCCTTTTTTCCGGCACTTTTTAAATCTGGGGGTATGCATGTTTGGGTCGACATGCGTGGCCCAGGACAGTACTAAGTCCAATGTCCAGTGAAACAAAATAGGAGGTTTGAAAGACTCCTTTTTTCCGGCACCTTTTAAATGTTGTGGATCCACAGCAGGATTGGGCTCATGCTGTGGCCCAGGACAGATTATAAGACAATGTCCAGTTGAAACTAAAATGAGTTGAAAGACTCCACTTTTTCCGGCCACTTTTTAAATGTGGGGGTCATGCAGGTTTGGGCTTCATGCATGTGGACCCAGGACAGTAATATTCAATTTCCATGAAACTAAAAAGGTGGTTAAAAGACTCCTTTTTTCCGCACTTTTAAATCTGTGGGTTATGCAGGTTTGGGCTCATCTGTTGGCCCAGTCAAGGTATAGTCCCATGTCTAGTGCAACTAAAATGGTGTTAAAGACTCCCTTTATCAGGCACTTTTTAAATCTTTGGGTTATGCAGGTATTGGGGCTCATGCTGATTGCCCAGACAGGTATAGTACAATGTCCAGTGAAACTAAAATGTGGTTGAAGACTCCTATTATCCGGCACTTTTAAAGTCTGTGTCATGCTCAGGTTTTGGGCTCATTCTGCTATCCAGGAACAGGTATATTCAATGTCCAGTTTCAAGTAAGAATGATGGTTACAAATCATACTGCCTTCTAGGCACTTTTAATTCTTCTGTGGGTGATGCAGGTTAAGGTCAAGCTTGGCGTACAAGACAGGATAGTGAATGGTGAGTGTGTTTTTTTTTCTGTGGCTTCTAACAAAACCTAAGAGTGTTGCCTCAGATGACTAGCACGTATCAATGTTGACTAGAGTTGATGGATGATAATTACCATCTTCTCCGCCCCATGTTTGGGTGGTAAGCATGAAAATGTTTGTCTTGCTCTCACCATAGACTTTAATGGTCATCGCTCCATAATCGACTGCTCACTATCGACAAACCCACACACATCATGGTGGCCGAATATCAACTAACGGCCCGATGTCGAAAGACCAACGTAATCGATCAACACTAGTAGACACAACCTGCCATTTGTTGAGGCCAAATACGAGGAGGCCACGTTTTATTTGTTCAGTCGCCAGGAACTACTGGAGAATAACTTCATCCACTGCTTCCATGTCCTGGAATATAATGACAGAAAAACTCTGATCAGGGCAGGGACACACTGGAGAGTTGCGACCCATCATCCGTGGCCGCATGTGTCCGGTGGGGACTGAAATGGAAGGAACGAGGAGGAAGGAGGAACACAATTGGGAGCAGAATCATTGTCCTGGTAAAATGAGTGGATTTCTACCCAGATTGACAGAAGAATAGAGACAGGAGCAGCTGGAGGAGGTAGATGGAGATGAGGAAGAACGAGGCAGATGACCCGCAAGCACCGTTGCAAGTATACAGTGGAGAATAAGGCAGGTGGACCACCTCGACAGTCACCTTCGGGCAGATAGCCCGCAGCATGCTGTTTGCCAGGCTAGTGCAGCCGAATAGTCCAGCTTTCGGCAAGATGGATTGAATACACTGGCTCTCCACCCTAATTTGGACCCCGCTACAGGTCCAGAAAGGAAGCCTTTTATCCCAGCTGAGCTGAGAGGTGAGGACAAACACAAATACTATAGGGAAAACCTCCCGTAGTCAGTTGCCGCTGCCTAATGTGCGCATCGTCCCACCTCTGACAGTCTTGACCGGGGGGTTTCTTCACGCACACGTACAACTAAGAACGCTAGCTGGGGGAAGGTGGGGGGAAGAAGCAGTAACCATCTCATCAGCTTCAACCTAAGTCTGGAGTCACTGATGAGCAGTTTCCTTCACCCGCCTAGTGAGGAGGGCAGTCGCCAGCAGCAGCAGGACTGGAGCAGACCCTAAACCCAAAACAGGTGGTGGCCTACTTGGACAGCACTCTGCCACCCCAGTTAGAAGATCCGCTGGACTACTGTGCAGCCAAACTGGATGTGTGGCCGCAACTTGCCGAGTTTGCACTGAAGAAGCTGTCCTGCCCGGCCAGTAGTGTGGCATCAGAGCGGGTGTTCAGTGTGGCGGGGGCCATCGTTACCCCAAGGAGAACCCACGGGAAATGTGGAACGACTGACCTTTGTCAAGATGAATCAGGCGAGGATCTCCACACACCAATGCCTTAGGCATCAGACTACATCAGCCATGACGCCTCACCCAAACTGTGAGAAATGAGTCTGGGTTCAAACTACCTGCCTCAGCCACTATTCTGATGCCGCACTCGCCTGATGCCACACATCTGCTGCCAGTTTCTCCTTCTGCCACCAACCATCTTTACCAGGGACTGGTATTGCAACCCACCTCCACACTCTGTTATTGTGCCACTGTCTGACCTCATGCTGCTGCTGCTGTGGCTGCTGCCGTGCCCTCCACACTCTGTCATTGTGCCACTGTGTGGCCTACTCCTGATTTTGCCAACTCCAGAATGTCATTGTGCCACTGTCTGATCTCATGCTGCTGCTGTGGCTGCTGCCGTGACCTCCACACTCTGTCATACTGCCACTCTCTGACTTCATGCTGCTGCTGTGGCTGCTGCCGTGCCCTCAACACTGTGTCATTGTGCCACTCTCTGACCTCATGCTGCTTCTGCCGTCACCTCCACTCTCTGTCATTGTGCCACTCTGTGGCTTACTACTGCTTTGCCACCTACACAATGTCATTGCGCCACTGTCTGATCTCATGCTGCTGCTGTGGATGCTGCCGTGCCCTCCACACTGTGTCATTGTGCCACTGTCTGACCTCATGCTGCTGCTGCCGTCACCTCCACTCTCTGTCATTGTGCCACTCTTTGGCCTACTCCAGTTTTTGCCACCTATAGAAAGTCATTGTGCCACTGCCTGACCTCATGCTGCTGTGGCTGGTGCCGTGTCCTCCACACTGTGTCCTTGTGCCACTCTGTGGCCTACTCCTGTTTTTGCCACCTCCAGAATGTCATTGTGCCACTATCTGACCTCATGCTGCTGCTGTGGCTGCTGCCGTGCCCTCCACACTGTGTCAATGTGCCACTCTTTGACCTACCATGCTGCTGCTGCCGTCACCTCCACTCTCTGTCATTGTGCCACTCTGTGGCCTACTGCTGTTTTGCCACCTCCAGAATGTCATTGCACTGTCTGACTCATGATGCTGCTGTGGATGCTGCCGTGTCCCTCCACACTGTGTCATTGTGCCACTGTCTGACCTCATGCTGCTGCTGCCCTCACCTCCACTCTCTGTCATTGTGCCACTCTGTGGCCTACTACTGTTTTGCCAACTCCCTAATGGTCATTGTGCCTCTGCTGCTGACCTCATTTCTGCTGCTACCGTCCCTCCTCTCTCTGTCATTGTGCCACTCTGTGGCCTACTACTGTTTTGCAACTCCAGAATTGTCATTGTGCCACTGCTGACCTCATTCTGCCCGCTTTTGGCAGCTGCCGGTCCAAACCCCCTGTCAAATGTGCCACTGTCTGACATTCTGCTGCTGTGGGCTGCCTGTCTCTAACTCCACACTCTGTGTCATTGTGCCCCACTCTTTGTGGGGCCCACTCCTGTTTTTGCCACCTCCAGAATGTCATTGTGCCACTCTCTGACCTCATGCTGCTGTTGTGGCTGCTGCCGTGACCTACACACTGTGTCATTGTGCCACTCTGTGGCCTGCTCCTCTTTTTGCCACCTCCAGAATGTTATTGTGCCATTCTCTGACCTCATGCTGCTGTGGCTGCTGCCGTCACCTCCACACTCTGTCACTGATGTTGCCAACTGAGCTCTCAACTTTTTTTTTTCCAGCTTTCGCTGCCATGACTTTGTCAGGCTACATTCCCGCTTTAGTTTTTTGGTCAGTTTTGCCCTCTTAAGTGCCCAGGGAATTTTATAGTGAAGCGATTCTAAGTGTGGCGGTAGTCATATGCGTGTCATACTAAAACACAACATTGTAAGAAGACCAAACCAAGCTCCCTCTGCCTATTTAAGCATGGCACAACGTTCTACAGCACCCTGCAGGCTCTGTGCAGCCTGGAAATAGCTGTTTTTAACGTGATTCGTCCCGAAGTAGTTCGGACCAAAACAAATTTTGTCGGGAAATTCGGCGAAGTCACCAAATCGAATTTTTGAGAACTTCGTCCATCTCTACCCTCTGTCTCCTCCAGAGCGGGCTCTGTGGATTTTGAAAACCATGAAGATGTGGACTCTCAACCTCTAACAACTTCTACCTTACAGACGCTCTTCTCCTCGTTTCGCACCAGTCTACAGACAGACATTAAAGAAATGATTTCAGATCTCAAACGAAATTTTCCAATGTCTTGCGTCTAGAACAGAACACATTGAAACAAAGATGGCCGAGTTCACAACTTCACACAACTCCCTAATAGACGCCAATAGCGCCTTGGAGGAGGAGGTCCTACGTCTCTCCAATAAAGTCCTGCACCTTGAAGACAGGTTGTGTCGTAACAATGTACGTATATGGGGTATACCAGAGTCCGTCACCCCAGAGCAGCTAAATACATTCTTGACCGACCTAGTGGCTCGAGTTCTTCCTCAATGATCGACCCAGGAGTTAACAATAGACAGGATCCTCAGGTTTCCAAAGCCTCGTAATCTCCCCCAACAGGTACCCAGGGATACCATTGCTCGCATTCACTTTTATCATATCAAAGAGGACTTCCTGCGGACCCTACGCAAGACAGAATCTTTGCCAGATAGATTTCAGGATAGATTTCAGCCTCTGTCTTTATTCCCCGACCTTTCTGCGGCTACCATGCTACGCAGAAGAGTGTTCCAGCCTTACACAAAAATCCTCAGGGAAAAAGGAATTCCTTACACATGGGGATTCCCAGTAAAGTTAATAATTAACAGAGATGGAACACAAATCCCCTGCATCACCCCAGAAGAAGCCAACACAGTTCTGAAACACTGGGACTTTCTCCCGTCTGACGAATCCAGCCCAGTCAGGAGAAACAAATGAGACCTGAAATTATTACGCCTCTATGGTCCGAGAAAACCTCCCGGCTTCGGTCCAGTTCTGTGCTTTGAGCCCACCACAAGTATCCTTTATGTCTGCTTGTTTTCTACAATTTGGGGTTCCTGAAATGGAGATGGTTACCTTGACTGAACTTACACCTGTTGTTTTCTTTTTTTTCTTCTCCTTCCTACTTTAGGCAGGACTTTGCCCCAATGATTTCCCTTCTCCTAAGGGATAAATGGAGTTCTACACTATTCTTCTCTGTTTGGTTACACTGTTCTGTTATCTTTATTGCAAATTATTGGTATGAATATAACTTTTTTCCTAGGTTGTCAAGCTTCCAATTCCGGTGTTCTATTGTACTACCCGGCCTATACATCCTTCTCACTATATTTAAATGGCGTTAAAGATACTGTCTTATAATGTGAAGGGGTTAAACTCTCCTTTTAAACGGTCGTTGGTGTGGAGAGATGCTATCAAATCCGGTGCAGACATAGTCTGCCTGCAAGAGACGCATCTGTTATCTTCAGATGCTAATCGGCTACATAACAAATGCTTTCCTCACATCTTTCAAGCGCATTCCCCACACAAAAAAGCAGGGGTGGCTATTTTAATAAAAAATTCAGTAACCTTCCAACTCACTCGAGTTATCTGCGACTCCTCCGGTCGTTATATCATTCTCCTTTGTGAAATCAATTCCAGGCCATATACCCTTACTGCTTTGTACGCACCGAACTATAACCAAATTTCCTTTATTAAGGAAACTATTCGGATGGCTAAAGAGTAGTGTTGAGCGATTATTATCGACAAAGTTGAAATCGGCACAGTTTTTATGTTGATTGAAATTTTTAGATCATGCGATAATTTAGGTTAAAATCTGTGCATCATCTATTAAGATCGCGCCATTTTCGGCGATTCTTTTAATTTTGGCGGCCAGCAAATCAGCTTACAGAATAGAGCAGGGTGAGATGTGTGTGCGACGTCATGACTGGGATGTGTATGGTTGCGATTGGCTGGAAAAATCACATGACCTCGTTTTACATAGAACAGCCCTTCCTGTTCAGCCTCAGTGTCTCTCAATGTCTCAGAGCAGTAGGACGTGCGCTCTGCTTGTGTCCAAACAGCTCAGCGAAATTAATCTATTTCTTCACAGAGAAACCTCTACTGTTAGCTGTGATCTTTACAACTTAGTTAGATTAGAGATTGGAAGATTTTATGTAGTTAGGTAGAGAATTTTAAAGGAGCATCTACCGCTGTAAAGTCACGGGGGGGGAGCGGAGAGGGGGCCCCCGCGGGCGAACACAGACAAGCTCTATAAAGAATACTGGATAAAGTTCACCAAGACTTAGTGTAGACATTGCACTGCAATAGCTTTATTATTAACAGTTTTCTATTGAAATATTTCCTGGATATTGGGCAGCCTGAACTTATATTAGGATACACATCTTTTCTAGTAACTGCAGGTCTCTTTGTTAGGTGCAAAACTCCACTTTAATTATCAGTATACATTTCAGATACGTGTTTTTATTATCCGAATACATTACAGATACGTGTTTTTTGCACTTTTGCCCAGTCCAGATTTGTTGATAGAGCCACCTTGCACTTAAATGTGAATACTGCAATTTTGTAGTCACCACAGGTGAATTGATAGGTGCCAAAAAATACCTTTTATTATCCGAATACATTACAGATACGTGTTTTTTGCACTTTTGCCCAGTCCAGATTTGTTGATAGAGCCACCTTGCAGTTAAATTTGATCCAGCAATTGTGTAGTTACCACAGGTGAATTGATAGGTGCCAAAAAATACCTTTTATTATCCGAATACATTACAGATACGTGTTTTTTGCACTTTTGCCCAGTCCAGATTTGTTGATAGAGCCACCTTGCAGTTAAATTTGAATCCAGCAATTGTGTAGTTACCACAGGTGAATTGATAGGTGCCAAAAAAATACCTTTTATTATCCGAATACATTACAGATACGTGTTTTTTGCACTTTTGCCCAGTCCAGATTTGTTGATAGAGCCACCTTGCAGTTAAATTTGAATCCAGCAATTGTGTAGTTACCACAGGTGAATTGATAGGTTTCCAAAAATACCTTTTATTATCCGAATACATTACAGATACGTGGTTTTTGAGTTTGGGGCGCCTAAAAACTTTGTTCATTGAGGCACCTTGCACTTAAATGTGAATACTGAAATTTTTGTAGTCACCACAGGTGAATTGAAAGGTGCCAAAAATACCTTTTATTATCCGAATAAATTTCAGTACGTGTTTTTTCACTTTGGCGCAGGCCAGCTTTGTTGATCTACTTTGCAGTGAAATTTGAATACAGCAATTTTGTAGTCACCACAGGTGAATTGATATGGTGCCAAAAAAAACCTTTTATTATCCGAATACATTTCAGATACGTGTTTTTAATTTTGGCACAGGCCAGCTTGTTGATAGATCTACTTTGCAGTTAAATTTGAATACAGCAATTTTGTAGCCACCACGGGTGAATTGATGGGTTGCCAAAAATTTCCTTTTATTATCTGAATACATTTCAGATACGTGTTTTTTCACTTTGGCGCAGGCCAGATTTGTTGATAGATCTACTTTGCAGTTAAATTTGAACCCAGAAATTTTGTTTGATTTGAGGGATTTGAGAATAGCTGTGATTTGCCGTCTTTTAATAAGAGACTTTCCAAAACTCTTCCATACCTTCAAAAATTTTTATATTTCTGAACATGGAGCGAAATTCAGGTGGTAAGCGAGCAAAGAGGGGCCAAGAACCTTGTGCCAGGCAAGGTGGTGTGCGATAACGGGCGAAATCTGCTGGCCGCCCTTAAGATCGGTAGGCTGGAGCACATCCCTTGGCTGGCACATGTCATGAACCTTGTCGTCCAGAAATTTCTACAGAGCTACCCGGGTCTGGACTGCCTGCTGAGGAAGGCTCGAAGTCTAAGTTCGCACTTCCGCCGTTCGCCCCCTGCTTCGTCCCGTCTGGCTGCGTTGCAGAGTCAGCTCGGCCTCCCCGTCAACTGTCTCATTGTTGACGTGGCAACATGCTGGAATTCCACCCTCCACATGCTCCAGCGATTGTGGCAGCAGCGCAAAGCCATTACGCAGTACGAAGTGACACATGGCCTGAAAGCAGCCCGGTGCGGACCTCGGGGGGTTGAGCCACCGAGAGTGGAGGCAGGTTAAAGAGCTCTGCACCATCCCTTTCCAGTTTTGAAGAAGCCCCCAAAATGGTCAGTGCGGACATGCCCCTTTTCAGCATGAGCATTGTGGTGATCTTAGTTCTGGAACGATCGTTGGGGCACTCTGAAACAACAGGTCCCGCCAGCGACGGAGGAGGAGACGGAAACAGATGCGGACACGGAGATTTTCTCACGTCAAATCCACAAGGCCAGACAGTTTAACAATTTCATCGGTCTTCATTAGGCAGGGGGGTCGGGGTCCAGAGCTAGTGCAAGGTGGCGCATCAGCTCTCAGGGTGCATCATCTCAGGCAAGTCAGGGCTGTGTTGAAGCTGTGCCAGGCAGCGGAGGAGGAAGGAGGTATTCCTAGACACCGACGTTACCGACATCCTGCCTTGGAAAGAGGTTGGCGCGAATTTGTGGCAGAGGAGGAATATGAGGAAAATCAGTTTGCAAGTGCCCCTCGACCCAGAGGCTTGGGAAATCAAGGCTCCATCTCTCACATGGTGCTTGGATGCTCCATTTCCTCCAACATGATCCTCGCATTAGGCCATCAAAATGAACAACAGTTACTGGGTGGCCACCCCCCTGGATCCCCTACAAAACAAATCAGCCTTTCCTTCCACCCACCCAAATAGAGAGTAAAATGCAGGAAATGGAGACCTTGCTGATTTATCAACTGGGGACATCTATTGCATCTGCTTCACGTTCCCAAATGTCACGGTGGAAAAACATCAGCGACGTGACAACAGTAGAGTGCCAAGTAGCCGTAGCGGCAGCAGCAGGCAAGGTGGCGAAGCCAATGGGTGACCTCTGGCAAATTTATTTCCACCTCACCAAGCATGCAATGCAGGGCACAATCCAACACAAGAGACCAGTTAAGTCATGGTCACGCTATCGGTCTACCCCGAGTTTTTGTATGTGTTCCGGACCCTTTTTAGTTTCTGGGATCCAAAAATGGAAAAAAGGCCGAGCCGCCGCCCCCCAAGGGGTGTTGTCCTGCCCAGCAGCCAGGTCTATTGAGCGGCCCCTTAGAACAGTGGAGAGTCATTACAGACAACGCTTGGCTTTCCACAGATAATGGGTCGTTTGACTTTCATCAAGGGGAAATCAGGCAGGATCTTGATGTTGTTGTCGCCCCATATGTGGGTCACCGTTTTATTCCGGTCTACTTCACTTTCCTCATACTTCACAAAAATTTGTCCTCTTGAAAAATGTTTTTAAAAATAAACTTTTTACTGCAATTTTTTTTTTTTTCCCAACAGTTCATTTTGCTGGTTTTGTTTGAGGGGGACTGTAAAAGACGAAGGTTTCTGACAACACCGTTTTCCCTTTACTCACTTTATCTTTAGAATTTTTCGCTTTGTCAAGGTTTTGGGTCTTTTTGCTGTGAGATAGGCTAAAATTTGGTTTTTGGGAAAACAGAAATGTGGCTTTTTAAGTGGCATTTCCCCCTCAAAATTTTTTTAATAGTGGTGAGAATTCATATTTATAATTTTTTTGGGGTCATGTTGCTGTGAGATACAGCAATAATCATGGTCCTTTTGGAACAGAAATGTGGTTCAAAGTGGCATTTCTCCCTCACAATTTTTAACAGGGGCTGAAAAGTTTTTTTTAATTTTTTTGGGTCATGTGCTTTAAAATGCATAAAATACTACAGGTTTTAAAAAAAAAAATTTTGTTTAAAAAAAATTTTTCTTCAAATTGTCCAAAGTGGCTAAAGGGTCATCTTTGAATTTTTGGGGGCTTTTTTGTTTGAAATGCAGCTATAAACGGGTCCTATTATAAAAAAAATTTTGTTTCAAAAAGACATTTGTTCTTCACAATTGCCCAAAGTATCTCGGGTCATGCTTTGAATTTTTGGGGTCATTTTGTTTTGAAATGCAGTATATACAGGTCCTTTTATAAAAAAAATTTTTGTTTCTAAGACTTTTGTTTTTTCAAAATTTGTCAAAGGGGTTTTCAGGGGTATGTTTTGAATTTTTGGGGGCATTTTGCTTTGAAATGCAGCTATCTACGGTCCTTTATAAAAAAATTTTGTTTCAAAAAGACTTTTTCTTCAAATTTGCAAGAGTGGCTCATGGGTCTGTTTTGAATTTTTGGGGCTTTTTGCTGGGGACTGCGCATTTCAGGTCCTATTATAAAAAAAAGTTGTTTCAAAACAGCATTTTTTCTTCAAATTTGTCAAGAGGGGTCAAGGGTGATGGTGCTGTCAGAAAAGGAATAGGTAGGACACTGTTAAGGACCTATTGCAAAATGACTTGTTTTTGCAAGATCTTTTTCATAGTTCAATCCCTGTATTGGAAACCCCCCTTTAAATACAATTTAAAAAAAAAAAGGGGGGGGGGGGGGAAAAAAAAGACATGGTTTTTTAAAAAAATGTTTTTTAGAATTAAACTACTAAAAAAAATTGGGATGTACAAAATAGTGGGAAAAAAAAATTTCCCCGAATTTTTACAAGGGGGGGTACAGGGAAAAAAATTGACAGGTAGGTTATTCAGAGGACATGGGTATGGAGCCGGAAGGAACAAAATACAGAGACAAAATTTTCCTCCAGCACGTTGGTAAAAATGAAAAAAGAATGCCAAGAAAAAGGGCATGGGGTAACAGGGGGCGTTAAAACCCCCAGTATTTCCAAATGAAGCTCAATTGGTCCGCACTCATGGGGGGGCAAGGCTACCCCGGACAAGGACAGTTTTTGTCCAGTGAAAAAAAAATTTTGGTTTGAAAAACTCCTTTTTCCGGCATTTTTAATCTGGGGTCAGAGGTTTGGGGTCTTCCCGTGGCCCAGGACGGGATGTCAATGTCAGTAACTAAAATGGTGGTTGAAAGACCCTTTTTCCGGCCTTTTTAATTGGGGTCATGAGGGTTTGGGGGTCATGCTGTGGCCAGGACAGGTTTGGTAAAGTCCAGTTGAAACTAAAAGGTGGTTTAAAGACTCCTTTTCCCCGCCTTTTTAAATCTGGGGGTCATGGGTTTGGGGCTCATGCTACGTTTCCAG
>JAODAL010057471.1:0-22657 GCA_025379985.1 Phyllomedusa bahiana
GGGGTATTCAATGTCAGTTCAAGTAAAAATGATGGTTAAAAAATATACTCCCTTTTCGGCACTTTTTTTGTGGGTCTGGGGTTTTTAAGGTCAGCTGTGGTGCAAGACAGGATAGTAAAATGGTGGTGATTTTTTTTCTGTGGCTTTTTATAACCTAAGTTGTTCCCTAAGATTAGCAGTATCCATTTGACTGTTGTGGATGTTAATTCCGTTCTCCAGCCTGTTTGGGTGAAAGAATGAAGGTGTTGTTGTCTCCCATAGATTTTAATGGTACGATATAATTACCATCGATATCGACTATCTTGTCGATGATGGCCGACTATCGACCATCGTGTGTCGTGGCCAACAAAAAGTCAACACTACATGTGGTGGCTGTCGTGGAGCCTACCCACAGTGCTGTCATAGGCTGTTTGACCTTTCCCTTTTTCTGGGTTTGTGGGGAGATTAAAGGGGTGAAAGGGTATAAGGGTTTTACGGTTGAGTTCGCACGGGAAAACCCGGAGAGTCCGATGGGTTTCCGTTGTCGTCTGGGGGGGGGCCCCAGAGGAAAACCCCTCTGAGCTCAAGTTCACCTCTTTCCAATATCCGGGGAGGGAACTTTGGTACGGGAAACGGGGGACCAAACTAGAAACGTTGGGAAGCGTCAAGTGATAGACCAGGGACCAGGCAGGATTGGTCTACCCTATTTTGTGTCAACATGATATTTATAAGGGTAAAAAAAAGACCCCAACCCGAGGTGGTGGGGAAATTTGGTGGTCCCAGGTCACATGTCTCCCAGGTGTTGGAGCTAGCCCACCCCCATGTGCTGGGGGGACACAAAGGGGGGAGAAAACCCCGGGAGACGGTAGAGCGCAACTTTATGGCCGGTTTATTGGGCAATTGAAGATTTCTCCGTCTTGCCCAGAGTGCCAAAAAAAATGCCCATGGCCCCCATTTTCGGAGCCCCCTAACCCCCCTGCCAATGATAGAGGTCCCTTTGAGAGGATCGGCATAGACCTGGTAGGGTCCCCCCGAAGTCAGCCCGGGAATAGCATATTTTGTGGTCCCGACTATCCCCCCCCCATATCATCGGGGCCTTTCCCCATTGGAACCCCTCCTCAAAGCGTTTTCCCAAAAGAATTTGTTCAAATGTTCCCCTGCAAGGTATCCCAAAGGGAAATACTGACTGCGGGGTACCCCCTTTGTCTAAGGGCCCAAAAAGAACTCTGCCGCCTCTTAATATTCCGTAGCTCTGTATATCACCCCCGGGACCGATGGTTGGTGGGAGGTTCAATAAGACCTAAAGGAATGTTAAAAAGGTGGGGGAAAAGGATGGGAGAGATGGACCGCCTCTACCCATTCATGTTCTTATACGGGAGGTACCGCAAGCGTTCCACGGGGTTCTCACTTTAGTCCTCTATGGTAGACATCCCGGGGACTCCTGGAAATAGCCAAGGAGCCTGGGGCAGGAAAAAAAACCCCTATGGAGCATGATTGAACCATTTTGCCGAGTGAGGATAGAATCGCAGCAGCCCTCCCTTAGTGCGCGAACCTTAGCGGGCGCAAAAACCAGGCAAGGGTATATAATAGGTCCGAAGGGTCAGGTGTTCTAGCCGGCGCTAGTGCTTGCCCCCAGGTGGGAAAGCAAGTTTCTGGCAAAAGTGGCGGGCCCCTTGAGATCAAAGAGGGGTCAGTGAGGCAACTAAAAGGTTTTTCCAGCCGGTAAGGGGGGAAACCCTTATCAAAACCTCCCCTCAAACCAAATTAAGCCCCTAAAGGGGACCGTCAAATTTTTACGGTGGAAGGAGTTAGGGGTGCCCCAAACGGAGAGTTACCCCTGTCCATTTCTCCGAGCCCCTGTCAGAAATCCAGTGGCAGGAAACAGGGAGCCCCCCTAAAAAGGAACCAGAAGGACTTTTCAGATCTCCCAAGGTCGCCCAAAGGTCATTGAACATGACATCATCACCTGGCCAAAAAGCTCGTTTGAGGCAATAGGGCCCCTGAAGCACAGGGGCAAGCTTTTGCCGGGAAAAGTTAAAAATATGCCTGGGTTGGGGTCATAGAAAAATTCCAAAGTGGTGGTCAAGCCCAAATTTTGGTCTACCCAAACGATGGCAGCTTACGTTTCGAAAACGATTTTTAAAAAGTAAACGAAATCTAAAATTTTTGATGCCTACCCGATGCCCTGGGTTGATGATTGGGGGTTAGGGTGGGACCCCGAGGACATAAGTATGTTAGACTTGACCAAGGGGTATTGGCGCTCCCCCTCCAAAAGGAGGCAGGGAGAAAATGATCTTTTCCACCCCAGATGGCCCTTTCACTACGTGGTCCTTCCCTTTGGCTTACTGGGGCTTGGCCAATTCTAGAGGATGAGGAGTATCCCACAGCCCCATAGAAAAAAATGGGGCCCTATTTGGAGCGTGGTGGTCTTTAGCCGGTTTGGGGGTCTCACCTGACCAGAGTGCAAGCTGTTTAGACGCCATAAGGGGACGGTCTGACCGCCAACCCCAAAAAAGTGTGCCATAGGGCTAGAGGAGGCCTCTACTGGGTACGGGTTTGGGGGGGGGCATAAAGCCCCCAAATGGCAAATGGAGGCAATTAGAAATTTGGCCTCAACCGTCTCCAAGAAGACGGGCCGGGCATTCTTAGGATCGCGGGTACTATAGGGGTTGTGCCAAACTTTGCCTCCTAGCAGGGCCCCCCTTACGGGCCCCACAAAAGGGGGCAAAGTCCCCCTTGGTCAAGGGAACCAAAGGGGGCTGAAAAAAAACCCCTTTCCAAAGTCTAAAGGGGGGTAACTGCAAGGGACCCGTGGTCATGGCCCCCAACTCCCAGAAAAAAATTCATTGTTAGGGAGATGTTTGAGGTGGCTTAGGGGGTGTCCTGTTACAGCTGCTTGAGGGAGAGAAACCCAGTGGGTACCCCAGAGGAAGCTGTCAGCGGCGGGGAAAAAAAATGCCATAGTGGGAGGAAGCCTGGCCATTAAATGGGCATCGGTCGTTTGGGTTATACCCATAGGTTGACCCCTTTGAGTCATCACAGACCATTCTCTTTAAAATGGATGGGACAAAACAAAGGGAAAAAATGCAAGGGCCGGTGGTTCCCGGCTCTACAGGACTTTAAGTTTTTGTAGAACTTGCCGGGTAACAATAGGCAACGCTGAATGGTTGTCAGGGTGCACATTTTATGGGACAAAGTGATTGCCCCACAAAATTGAGCAGGGGGGGGGGGATATGTAAGGCGCAAAAGGGGAAGGTCTGCAATGGGTGTATATCCCAGCCGGTTCTGGGCGTATGCTGGGAGGCAAGATACTGTCACCAAGGTAAGGCTCCTTGGTGGAGGAAAGGGCTTTTAAATAGGTGTGGCAGTACAGACTGTAACCTTTTTTAATCGTTATTAGTATGGTTACCAGCCATTCCCGATTCAGCCTTTCATTGGGAGTAAGCATAGAGCAGGGTGGGTGCTTACTCCCCATGGTTCCACTCCAGAATTTCCAGGCTGTATATAAGGTCAGCAGGTAAAGTGATGGGCGTTGGCTGTATCTCCAGTTTCCTTCTGGGCTGGAGAACATTCATTGCTGCTGGAAGCCAGTGTCTGCTACACCGTCACCCCAAGGTGCTAGTGAGGGAACTACACCTATGTATAGTAAGCGTCCAGACTAGCAGGAGTTTTGTTTATGTTTATACGTTTGCTGTACTTGTATTGCGATCCGTTTTTGTTCTGCTGGTGCAATAAACACACGGAAGCAAGAAACCGCTTGTACCAAATATCTGCCTCTGTCTCATGCCTGGAGGACTTGTGATGTGATCCCAGAGCTGTGTAAGCTCACTATATATATATTTATATATATATATATATATATATATATATATATATACACACATACATATATATTTATAAAAGGTATATTGTTCAGTGTACATCTTTCTATAAAAGAAAAGCTTAGCTAACGACACTGATCTATTCAGAATAGCTAAAGAGCTAAATATAGATGTAATGGAGGTCACATGGACTATTTTTTTTCCTATCTGTTGGATGAATGAGGGTCTATGGTGCACACATTACACACACTGCAAACAGTGTAATCACATCCTTATCATCATGATTCGCCCATTTTCAAGCAAACCACCACCATGTTGTGACTGAATAAAAAATAAAAAATGCATAACAAATACACCACCATACTTTGTCCTGAGACTAAATCCAGTGATCATTAAGAGCGACATGTCCGAAAATTGGCTTCGCCGTGGCAGTTTTTAGACGCATTTATTCAGTGCATCTGAAAGTATGATCCTCTCAAAAATCTGGTGTCAGTTATACCTTGCACAGAAAACTTAATTAAACTAAAAAGGTGCATTGCATAAATAGCGGCACATAGCGTATCATTGGTAGTGTATGTAATGCGCCTATCAAGGTGCATTGCGTAACGGAGGCGCAAAACGTATCATTACTAGTGTATGTAATGTGCCTCAATAGGCTCATTGCTTTATAGAGGTGCATAGTGTATCATTGCTACTATATGTAATGCACCTTTTTAGGTGCATTACAATGTGTCGTTCCCGGCGTATAATGCACCTAGTTTTGGTGTACGACAGTTCATTTACATCGAGAATATGGTGTCAAGAGTATATTTGGCACCAAATAAACCCAAAAAACAGCGCTTGCGTATTGGGACATGACGCCCAAAGTGCTCAGATATTACACATGTGGTCTGCGGAGTTAATAGAGAGTTAATAAATTACTGATTAGCTGCAGTAAAATACAGAATACACAATCACAAAGACACGATATGTCTCTGTCATATAGAGAGTGTCCAAATAAATAGTCACCAGTTGACAACACTTACCTTCCCTCGTTTCGATGATGAGTCAAGCACTGCGCCTACTTGGCTCCAGCCTCACAATGCTGAATATGTTGTCCCTAAACAATACCCCTGAAATAATATATACTCCAGAATAGGCTTCCAAACTAATCCAGAAATTAATTTCAGACCCATCTACATTAATTCACACCACAGAGTCCCTAAATGGATTCAGGTTTCCGAGAAGACCCCTATATTTATTCAGACCCTTAGACCTAAATAAATTTAGCCCAAAGACCATATCCCAACACTAATTTAATCCTTGTAACAGACGGTCAGACTACTTCAGAACCCCAAAAGAATTCAGACTCCAGACCAGAACCCTAAATTTATTTACATACCATATCCCTAAACAATTTATTCCTGGACCACACCTAGAAATTAATACAGATACCAGACCAGACACCAAATGTGTTCAGACTTCAGATACAACAAATAAAATTAACTTAGACCCCTCTTTTGATTTACCTCTACCTGCTTTCAGCTTCTACTTCTACTTTAGGGTGGTGGCAGAGGAAAGGTCTTAAACTTGCTGGCTGGTCAGGAGGCAGCATCAAAGGTGAAAGAGAAGTCACATTCTGGAGTCTAGACCAAGCTTTAATACAACTAGTCTGCTGTCACCTAGTGGCTACATTATATATAAGAATTAGATTGAAATGCTGCTGAACAGGATTTTACTCCCTTTCCTGTGATGAGGCAGCTGTTTCCTATGTTATGGCAGACAGTAAGGCCCGGTTCACACGGCTTATTCAAGCTGTATTTGCGGGACGGATCCCGCCCGCAATACGGCTTGAATAAGGGGCGGGGCCAGAGGCACGGCGGGGCTGCTGCCCGCCGGCCCCATAGACAATGCATTATTTACGGAATCCACAGTTCTCTATGACAGGGACGGATTGGAGCCGTACTGCAGGGCAAATAAGGCGCACAGTACGGCTCCAATCCGCGCCCAAATAAGCCGTGTGAACGAGGCCCTTTACCTTTTAAGCATTTGCCTTTAGTGTGGACTTAAAAAAGGGAAAGGCCAGTGAGACCCCTTTGGGTGCATGGGCTGGTGGGGGGGAATGTGAGCTAAGAATCCCGGCCCCTTTTTCTTTTTTTGCCGATGTCCCCCTTTTAAAATGGGCCCTTCATCCCCCGGAACTTTAAAAATTTTTTCGATCTCAAACTTTTTCAAATGTTTTTGAGGCAATTTTTTTGGCTAATGGAAGAAGGGGGAGGGGTACTAAAAATTTATTTTCTGTCGACAAATTTTAAACAAATTTTTTACATTAACACAATTTTTAAAAGGGTGCAGCCCTTGGGGGTTTTTTAGGGGGAAAAAGCATTTATTTACCCCGGTGCCTGTCAGGAAAAGACCCAAACCAAGAAAATAGAATTTAAACAAAGGAAATTAAAATCAAATTTTTTTGATAGGGGGCCTTTTCAAAAGTCTAAAAGGGCAAGTTTCAGTTCAAGGTCAATGATATAACAAATCATTCATAAAAAGTTCCCAAAGGGTTAAAAACAAAATGGGTTAAAAAAATTATTCCCGTTCGGCCTCCAAAACAGTTAAAATAGTCTTTTTTTTTGCCCAAATTCCAAAAAATATTACAGGGGAAAAAGCCCGCATTTGTCGCCTACACAGCGGGTTTTCGTTGGATTTTAGACGGTTTTTCGCCCTTTGGATATTGTTGAAAAACCGATGTTAAACCCTCTGCATTTGTTTCAAAAAATTCCGGGTTCCCGCATTCCCCTTTATGAAGGGAAATTTTTTGCCAGACGTTTTTTTTTTTTTCCCCCGGGAAAGGGTTCCGAAAAAACTTTGAAATTGAAATTCTCGTTTTTTTTTTAAAAAATATTAAATTAAATTAAAGAAAATAAAATTGACAGGGTGGCAGAAAAATGGGACTTATTTTCAAAAACCGGGGGGGGCTTTTTCTTTTCTTTCCCCTTTATGAGTTTGGGCTGCCCGCCTTTTTTACTCCCAAAGGGTTTTGCGGTGCCCTTTCTCTTGCAGTTTTGGGGTATCGGTTTTTTTAAAAGGGGGTTTATTCCATTTCCTTGCTGCTTCTTTTTTCCCAAAACTTGGGGTCGATCCCCTAAATTTTTTTGGGGTTGTGCTGTATGAGGCACCCTTTTCCCCTAACTCTTGTAGGGGTTTTTTTTGTCTTTCTAGTTTCCAAGGGGAGGAAAAAGGTGAGTGTTCATAAATGCCCCGGCTATTTCAAGGGTGGGGGTGTTGTTTTTCTCATTTCCCTGTTCCCTGGCAAAACTTGGGGGGAGGGGGTGTATGATAATGGTAGAATGAATTTTTTTTTCCCAAATTTACCCTTTTTTTTTTTTTCCCCTTTTGTGGGGGGAAAACCCCTAGTGTTAATCGATCTGACTGGAAAAATTAAAAAACAAATTCAAATTTTTTCCCGGGTTTTTTTTGATTGGGGTTTTTATTTGATTTTTTTCCCCCTTTTGGCGGGTAAAAAAAACGGATCTGGACTAGAGATCAACCCCGCCACCCATTTTCGCTTTCCCCTTTAAGCTGCTTCCTGTACTTTTGGGAGCCCCCCCAATTTGTGCAGGGGCACCCGAGGGGGGGTTTTAAAAATGTGCCGACTGAGTCATTTGATGATTTTGGTTAAAGATTCCGTAAAAGGGAAAAATCTAAAGAGTTTAACCCCACGAAAAAATGAAAAGGCACATGATGTAAAGAATGTATTTCTGTGGGGGAGGTTTCTTTGGGGAAAAAAAAGGGCTAAAAAGGTCTTTCGGGGGTTTTAATCACGTGACGTTCTCTGCCCCCCCCTCTCCTCCCAATTCCAAGCCCCAAAATGTCCTTTGCTGGGCCCATGTTGGGCCCAGCAGCCCCCTGAGCAAGCACCGTCCCCATTTTCAGGTTTCTGTCAGAAATTCCCCCCCCAGCCCAAAACAGCCCTCACCATCCCCCTTTAACGTGGACCCGCACAGTACCGGCGGCCAAATTGGCACCGGCCCTTTGTGTACAAAGGGGTTGGGGGGGCCCTAAGAAACGCTTTTCACCCCAAAACCCTCCCCAAAACCCAAAAAACCCCCAATGTCCCGCATTGCCGGCTGTTGGCCTTGGAAATTTTTCCTTTCCCTGGTGGACAAAAGATTGGTTTTTCCACTTCCCCGGGGCCCTTTGGCATTCCCCCAAAATAGAGGCCCAGCAGACCAAATTTTTTTTTTTCAGAAAAAGCTTTCCCTGCCCCCCCGGCCCGCCCAAAAAATTTGAAGAAAAAAATTTCCCCCCCGTTGGCAGCAATTTTGTGTCCCATAAAAAATTTTATCCCCTACAAAAAACCCCAAAGGAATAGTTAAAACGGTCAAAAGGGGGTTAAAATCCCCAAGGGGGGCCCCTTGATCGGGGGGGTTGGGTGGATGCAAAATGCCTCCCAAATGAGAGGGGGGTTTTAGGGCTTTGGGAGACACTCTTTCCCACTGCTGGGGTGGTGCGGGTTCCCCGATCCCCAAAACCTCGACGGTTTAGTAAAAAAAATGCCAAGAGTAACCCAAGGCCATTCTTTTAAATGAAAAAGTGGCTTGGAAAAACCCTCTAACCCGAGGTCAAGGTTGGGCAGTCTGTGCAATGGGGCCCGCCAGTGGTGGGGGGCCCAAGGTACCCATGTGCCCGGAAAAGTGGTGTGGGGAAAAAATGGGAAAAAAATCTCCTTTCTACCCTTAAGTCGGTTAGGGCTTTAAGCACATCCTTTTCAAGGCAATGTTTATGAGCCTTTGGGGTTTTTGAAATTTCTTAAAACGCTATTTGGGTCTTTGGGGCTTTTCTGCTGGGGAGGGTCAAGATTTTTTAGTTACACTTTTCCCGTGTTCGCACCCTGCTTTTAGTTGCTGGCAGGGTTGAACGTTTATTGGGGCCCCCCCCGTCAAAAGGGTTTAAATTTTTGCGTGGCCCAAACCCCGTTTGGAAATCCCCAACTCCACAAATCCACATTTTCCGGCCCCCCCCATTTTTGGGCCCCGCCCGTTTAAAGCCATTATGCGTTTTGAAAATTTTTGAAGGGGCCCGAAGAGCAGTGGTGAGGACCTTTGGGGGTTTTTGGAGAATAGAGAGTGGAAAGGGGAAGCTATAGGTTCCTGCACCAAACCTTGCCCGTCTTGAAGAGTCCCCCCTCCTTTGGGGGGTTCGGTTTATGCATTTCAGAAGACCATTTTGGTTCCCAATTTTTTCCCGGGAAAAAGTGTTAGACACTCTGCGCAACAGGTCCCCAGTAGTGTTTGGGGGAGGAGGTGGACCCCGAGTTTTAATCGTCGGATGTTGAAAGGGACAAATGTTTTTCCCCAAATTTTTTTGGTCTTCCTTTGGAGTGGTTCGGGTCCCGGGTGGGCAGGGTTTTGGGTCTTTCAAACCCCTTGAGGGGGACGCTTTAGGATAAAGGGGGGTAGGTGACAATCAGGATTTAGGAAGTGGGGAGAATTTTTTGGGGGGGGGGCCCCCCCCCCCCCCCCCCCCCCCCCCCTGGACACCAAATGTACCATTTCCTGCAGTTTTAAGGTTTGGCACAGATTTCAGGGGAGGAGGAAGAAGAGGAAAAAAAACTGTTTAGTGGCCCCCTTGACCCCGGGGGCTTGGGAAATCCCCTTTTCAGGGTATCCAACCAATTTTATTTTTAATGGCCCTACATTTAATTTTCAAAAAATGATCCATGCATCCAAAGGCAAAAAAAAAATTAAAAAGAACAGGGGGTTTTCTGGCTGGCCCACCCAAATTCCCTTAAATCCCAAGGGGTTAAAAAAATCAAAAGTCCAAACCAATTTCTTCCACCCCACAAAAATTAAACGTAAATGCCCGGGAAAAATTTAGAAATGTGTCATTGACCCCCAAAAAGAGGACATTTTGTTGGATTTTTTTACATTTTAAATGTTATGGTTGGGAAAACTTTCACCCCGGAAAAGGGGCCGGGGTGTAGTTTGGGAGGCAAATGTTTGGGGGAAAGCCTACTAGTGGAGGGTTTTTAACCCCTTTTTTTTCCCAAACCCAACCTCCAAACGTTGCCCAAAGGGAGGGCCCGATTTCAGGGGGAAACCCCTCAAGGGAAACCCCATTTTTAAAATTCCATGGCCCAAATTTTACCTTTAAACTCAAACCCGTTGGGTTTTTTGGAAACCGGTTGGGGCCCCATTTCGGGTTTTCTGGGGTTTTCCCAAAATGGAAAGAGTTCCGAGCTTCCCCCGGGGGACGGGATAAAAAAGTTTTTTTTTCCCGTCCTGGGATCAGGGGACAGCTGCCCGGGGGGAAAAACCTGAAAATAACTATCCCCTCTTTTTTCCTTTAGAAAAGAAATTTTCCCCCTGGAAATTTTTCCCAAATTTAAACAAGGTGGATTTCTGGCCAAATTTTTTTTGCCCCAAATTGCCCCCTGTTTTAAAACTAGTAAAATGCCGCCCAATTTTCTTTTTTTGAAATTTTGTGAAAATTTTTAAATTCCCCTCGTCCCTCCCCATTAACAAACGGTTTTAATTCTTTTCCCGTTTTTTTTCGTTTCCCCCTAAGGTTTTCCTTTAAAAAGGTGTTTTCCTTTGGGCCCCCCAAAAGCCCCAAATCAAATTGAGGGTCCTCCCGATTTAAAGAGTTTCCCGGGGTTTTTTTTCAATATTGGGGCCCCCTTTTTTTGAAAAATCAGGGCCTGGCCCGTTTAAAATTTCTTTCCAAATTTCGGGCACCCCTTGGGGTTTTGGTTTTTAGGGCTAGTTAGGGGTTAGGGAGGGGGTTAAAAGGTCAGGGTGCCTTTTGGGAAATCCATAAAAACAGCCCTAAAATTTTTTTAAAGGGGTTTTTTTTAAAATTTTTCCCCCGGCCCGCATTTTTCCAAAAGTGCCCAAAAGTTTGTGGTTTGGGGAGGGTTTTTGGGGGTTTCCAAACCTTTTCTTTTCCAAGGGAAAGGGGGCACAAATTTAAACAAATTTTTCCCTTCTTTTTTGGAAATTTTTATTTTTTAAAACATTTTTTTCGTTTTTTTTAAAAATTTGTTTTTAGGTCCTTTAAAAAATAATTTTTTGCTGGTTTTGGGGGAGGCCCCTGGGAAAAAGAAAACCAAAATTGTAAAGGTTCCTATTGAAAAAAAATTTATTTTTCGAATTCTTTTTCTTTTTTGCTAATTTTTTTTCGGGGTTTCCCAAAAAGGGAAATTTTTTTGGTTTTGGGGCAAGCCCCTTTTAAAAAAATTTCCAATTGGGAAAAGAAAAATATTGAAAAAATTTTTTTTTCAAAAAACCCAAAATTTTTTTCTTACAAAAAATTTTTTCTGGTGTCCAAAAAGGTAATTTTTGTGGTTTGGGGGTAAAGGCCCCTGTTAAAAAAAAAACCAATTTAAAAAGTCCTAGTTAAAAAAAAATTTTCTTCAAATTTCTCATTTCTTCTTCCCAAAATTTTATTTCTGTAAGTCCAAAAAGGTCAATTTTTTTGCTTTTGGGGTTTTTGGGGGCAGCCCCCCTGTTAAAAACCCACCAATAGTAAATTTACCCATTGAAAACAAAAAAATTATTTAAAAACTCTTTTTTTTTCTTTGGGTAAAATTTTTATTGTGAGTGTACAAAAGGTAATTTTTTGCGGGTTTTTTTTTTTTGGGGTCAGGACACTGTAAAAAACCCCAATTAATTTAAAAATCCCATTAAAAAAAAATTTTATTTCAAAAAATTAAAAAAATTTTTCATTGCTAATTTTGTTTGAGTGTCCAAAAGGTAATTTTTTGGTGGTTTTTGGGGGGGGCCCCGGCCCAATTTTAAAAGGTTTTCCCCAAAAAGTTTAAAAAGGAAAACCCATTAAAAAAAATTTTTATTTAAAATTTCAATTTCTTTTAACAAAAGGGGGGCCCCCAAAAAGGGCTTTTTTTGGTTTGGGGGGCCTGGCCAATGTTAAAAGGAAACCAAATAGGTTTAAAAGGGTTTCCCATTGGAAAAAAAAATCTTATTTAAAATATAATTTCTTTTTTTGCAAACTTTATTTTGAAATTTCCAAGAATTTTCCCCTTTTTGCCTTGTTTTGGGGTCAGGCCCCACTGTAAAAAAACCCCGTTAGTTTAAAAAATCTGAAATTGAAAAAAAATCTTTATTTTCCAAAAATCCCCCCTTTTTTTTTCCCTTGCAAATTTTAAAATTTTTTTTTGAGTGTCCAAAGGGTCAAATTTTTTCTGGTTTCTGGGTTTCCATTTTTATTTAAAAAACACCTTTTAGTAAAGGGCCATATTGAAAAAAAAAACTTTTTTCAAATTTCTCATTTTTTTTTGCCCCAAAAAAATTTTAATTCCCGGGGGTTGTTTCCCAAAAAAACTTAAAAATTTTTGGGTTTTGGGTTTTTTGGGGGTCGGCCACTTTTAATTTTTAAAGGGGGGAAACCCCCCCCCTTTAACCCCTTTTATATGTTTCCCATTCCAAAAAAAATTTTTATTTCAAATACTCTTTTTTCTTGGGAAAATTTTTTTTGAGTGCCCCCAAAAGGCAAATTTTGTGGTTTTTTGGGGGGTTGGTACTGTAAAAGGGGTGCCAAAGGGGTGGTTAAAAAGGGCAGTACTTGTCAGGGGCCCTAACCCAAAAGGGGCCCGTGATATGTTAAAAAAAGAACTTGAAAAGGGTGGGGGCCCCTTTTTTTCAGCTGCTTGGGGCCCCTGGAATGGTTAATAGATGATGGGGTTTGGGAGCCGGGGTACCCTTTAAACCCCCCATAATTAAGGCCCTGCCGTTTTTCCTCAAAATTTTTTTATGTTGGGTTATTCTTGCTGCCACCCCAAATTTTCCATGTTTTCCCTTTTCCCCCGGTTAAAAAAGGATAGGGGACTCCTGCCCGTTACCATGTGCCATTTCCAATACCGAAAAGTCTTCTTTGTGTTCAAGGGGCTCTGTAGCCCGCTGGGTACCCCCTGAAAACCCTTTTTTTTACGGTGTTCCCCATTTTTAAGCCCAGCCAAATGAAAGAATGAATTATTTTAGCCTCTCGATTTTTTTCTGTCACTCTTAGAGCCAAATTGCCTTCACTAAGTTGTACTATGTATCCAGTTCACTGTTATGGATGGTAATTCCAGCTTCTCCTCACCTGTTTCGGTATAAAAATTAACCTGATCATCTTCTCCCATTGACTTTAATGAGAATTGATGATCGGATCGAGATCACCTCGATAATCGAAAAGATTTTCTTTAAAATCGAGATCAGACTCGATCTAGATATTTTTAGCAATTGCTCATCACTATTCATAACTGGACAGGTTGATTTCACAGATGTGTGATTGACTTGGAGTTATATTGTGTTGTTTAGGTGATCCTTTTATTTTTTTGAGCAGTGTAAAAAATTTATTTTTCTTTTTTTCTCATTCAGGGTGATAACATCTTTCCTTGTGCTAACTTTCTTCTCAAAAGTGGAATAGACTTCATCAGTGATCCAATATTATTTTTAAGCTCTGTTCAGGAAACTGTACTGACACTTATGTCTCCTGAACAGGCGAGAGGGAATCTTTAATATCTTGAATATTCTTTAGAATATTAGACATGGTATGTGGCTCATATAATTTACAGCAGTTATACAGCAAGATCTCCAGGCTGACAATCCTGGCACCTCTTGGATTCATAGCATCAGTAAGAGGAATGTTCTCAAAGCAATAAATAGGCATTATTATTATTATTATTATTATTATTATTATTATTATTATTATTATCATTTATTTTGGAGCGCCCTTGATTCCAGGTTGCTGTACATTTCAGGCGGGTACATAAATAACATTTGTCAAACAATGACAAAGTGACAATAAGTGACTAACAACTGGTACAGAGGGAGAGACGTCCCTGCCCGCGAGGGCTTACAATCTACATTGGGAGGATGATCTAGAAAGGGAAAACTTTGGATCATCAAACTAGTGTTCTCTAGTGATGAGCGATTGCTAAAAAAAATCTATATTGAGTCGATTCTCGATTTTCATGAAAATCTTTTCGATTACCGAGGCGATCTTGATTCGATCGTCAATTCCCATTAAAGTCAATGGGAGAAGATGATCAGGTTAATTTTTATACCGAAACAGGTGAGGAGAACCTGGAATTACCATCCATAACAGTAAACTGGATATGTGGTACAACTTAGTGAAGACAATTTGGCTCTAAGAGTCACAGAAAAAAATTCAGAGGCTAAAATAATTTATTCCTTTCAATGGCTAAATTAAAAGATGAAGACAGCATATATATAGGAGGTACAGTGGTAGCAGCTGATACGGGGCCCCTTTGACACATAAGAAGACACCGGGATTGGAAATGGAACATGGTAACTGGCAGGAACCACCTATCGCTTTTTTCACCAGGGCCCAAGAACATGTGATATATGTGGTGGCAGCAAGAACATCCCAATGGGGAACATTGAGTTTCAGCTGACAGGGCCTTAGTTATAGGGGGTACAGTGGTAGCCAGGGCTGCCGTCAGTCATCTATTAACCGCTTCAGGGCCCCATGCAGCTAAATCAAGTGGTGCCCCCACCCATTACTAGTTACTATTTTTGATTAGGGCCCCTGACAGGAGTACTGCCTTCATGCACCCCTGGCACCACTTTTACAGTAGCATGACCCCAAAATCAGCAAAAATGAAGTTATGGACACTAAAAATAAACTTTGCTAGAAGAAAAGAGTATTTGAAATAAGATTTTTTTTCAATAGGACCTTTACTATTGGTGTCTTTTACAGTGGCCGGACCCCAACACCAGCAAAAATGACCTGTTGGACAATGAGAATCAAATTTGCAAGAAGAAATCAGTATTTTAAATAAGATTTTTTTCAATAGGACATTTACTATTGGTGTCTTTTACGGTAACATGACCCCAAAACCAGGAAAAATGACCTTTTTTGACAATCAAATTTTAAAGACGAAATTAGGATTTGAAATATATTTCTTCCAAGAAGGACATTTGATAATGGTGTCTTCTGCAGTAGCTGGATCCAAAAAACTGCAAAAAATTAACTTTTGGGCACTCAGAATAAAGATGGGAAAGATGCAGTCAGCAATATAAAAATCCCTAACTTTTGCTGTCTATGATTTCCTAAGCTTGCTGAGCCCTCCCCCCAACCAATCTAACTAGCTGCTACTGCCAGGGTTGCCAATAGGGCAGTATTTCTGTCAGGGGCCCTAATCAAAAAGGGGCAAACAAATATGTAAAAAATCAAGAACTATTAATGGGTGGGGGCCCCATTTGATTTGGCTGTATGGTGCCCAGAAACGCTTAATAGGTGACTTATGGCAGACAGACTGATGACTGATGATTGACTAATGTTAAAAGATAACTGATGGAATGTGTGTTTTCTAGAAACATGCTGCAGTTTACCAGTCTGTGACATCGGCAACTGGGGCAACAAAATTGTCAGAAATCCACGCTTGATTCATTTTGATAAATGTCAGGGGATGTCATTCTCAGGGGAAAGACGGATACGTTTGTCAGTTATCACCTAGCCAGCTGTGCTGAATGTGCATCCAGAGATAACGCTGGCTGCTGGGCAGGATAAAACTTCTATGGCGTGCCGAGCAAACTCAGGCCATTCATCCAGTTTGGACACCCAGAAGTCGAATGGGTCCAGACCAAGTCCAAAAACATCAGTGTTGATCCGCAGGTAGTCATGGACCATGGTCTAATGGTAGTCCTCAGTGTGTTCCTGAATGCAACTCTGCTTTCAGGTGTTGGTGAGGTGGTAAAAAAACGATTGCCACATGTCACCAGTCGGCTTCTGCCAAACTACCGCTTGCGGCTACTTGCCATTCTACGCTGGCACGTTGCCTGATGTGTTCCACACCGTGACATTAGATGTGAAGAAGACCAACAGATCTCAAATTGGTCAATAGCACTGTCTCAAATTCCTGCATTCTTCTGTCATTTGTGTGAGTGGAGAGGAAATTGCAGACTTTATTTGTGATCACAGGAGGGTGGCCAGCCATAACCGTCTGTTCCATTTTGATTGCCTGAAGTGTGGATCATGTTGCAGGTAATGTAGCTTTTAAGCCCTCATGTGTGAGTTCTACTGGATTTCCCAAGCCTCGAGGTCAAGGGGCACTAAACAGATCTTACACCTCCTCCTGAAATCTGTGCCAAACTCTTACCACTGAAGGGAATATCGGTACAGTCGGTGTCCACCCTGCCTTATCATCCTCCATCACTTCCTCATTCGATTGTCACCCAGAGCCCTGCTAGCCCATGCGCTCTCCTCTGGATCTGAAGTGCCGTCCACACCAGCCCTGGACCTCGAAACACTGCCTAAAGAAGACCTATAAATTTGCGAAACAGTCGGGCCTTCTACATCCCCTGGCGAGTAAGGCTCTGTATCTGCATTTGTGTCTGCCTCCTCCTCCATCACTGCTGGGACCTGCTGCCGCAGAGTGTCTAACACTTGTTCCAGTAAAAATATGACCACACTGGTCCATTCTACCAATGCCATCATCCTGGCTGACCATTTGGTGCTCTTTAAAACTGTCCAAGGATGGAACAGAGACCTTCAGACCTGCCTCCACTCTCTATGTACTCAACACCCCGAGGTCTGCACTCAATGCTCGTCAGGCCATGCGACACTTTCGTACTGCATATTGGCATTTTTTTTTTTTTTTTTTGGGTGGGGGGGGGGGGGGGGTTTTTGGGGTTGGTTGTGTTTTTAAAATACCAAGACAAGTTTTTGTGTGTGTTTGGCTTGGTGTGGATTTTTTTTTTGTGTTGGTGTGTGGGGTGTGGGGGTGGTTTTTAAGTGTGATAAAGATATAAGCTGCTGCCACAAACAACTGGAGCATGTGTATTGTTGGAATTCCCAGTGGTGTTCCACGTCAGCAATGAGACGGTTTGACGGAAGGCCCAGAATCATGCTGTCAACGCTGCCCATCATGCCGAAGCAGGGTAACGAATGCCGAAAGTGTGAGCCTAAGACCATTCTGCCTTCCTCAGCAGACAGACCAAACCCCGGTAGTGCTTGTGAGAAATTTCTGCACAACCAGGTTCCTGACGTGATATGTCCTGCCGAGCCCAGACCCATCATCACCTGAGACAACTGTCATCCACCCAACTCACCCAGTGACAGTCAGTGAGAGTAACGCCCTTTGACCGAGCTTACTAGTCCATTGAGATGGCTTTTGGTTGGACACAAGCTGCAGCAACGCCTGGAAGATCTTTCCGCAATGTGCTAGCCAGGGCAGGGACAGCTTTTCTGGCAAAGAAATGCCTGCGCGGCATCTGATATTGGAAGCATGCCAGGGCCATGACGTGGCAGAACCCATCTATGTCCACCAGGCGAAAAGGCAACATTTCCAAGGTCAACAGCCTGTCAATGCTGACCTTGAGGCTTTTGGCTTTGGGATGGTTGGGGTGAAAGCAATATTTCTTATGCCCCACACTGGTATACAGAAGGTTTGCTGCCAACTGGCCGCTGTACGGCGTGCAGGACACTACTGGTGAAGGGGAAGTTGTAGCTTGGGAAGTGGAATTGGCCCAACATATCTGGTACTGAGAAGGTGCTTGCTGAAGCAGAGCACCGGCACATCTGCAGCAAGGACCGTTTGGGCTGAAGTGGCGGAGGAGGGAGAGGAAGAAGATGTCACGGTGGTTGGAATCCTAGGACCTGTGTGGCCTTTTTTCTCCAAGTGTCTCCTCCACAGCAATTCAAGCTTTAATGACGTGTTGATGACAAATCCAGCATATGACATCAGTCGGTGAATCCTGAGCTTGATCAAAAAGGCCCATCTTCACTGGTCCTGCTCCTGCTTTGACGTACAGTCTAGTAGCGGTGCTCCCGCTGCGCCACCTGACTACGCTGGCGGAGTAAAGTCAGCAGACTAAATGCGACACCCTATCCCTTTCTGAGCCGGACGTGCACTGAAACTACCCCATCGTCATGTGCTCGCCAGCTGCTGCTGAAAAGACGAAGTTGGATCCGCAATGTCATCATTATCATCATCACAGGTGACTTCCTCTTCTTGACAGGCTACATCCTCAAGGTGTGGGCTAGAACCCACAGGCACTGAGAGGTCACGCTGACCGCTTGACATTTCTGTCAAACGGGACCCAGCTTCCTTCTCCTTCCTCTGAGGGCATCAACGTTGTCATCACAGCCGAGAAAAACATCCCCTTCGCCACTTGATCTTTTGAAATTTCTTCTGGACCCCAACCACAATTGTGTCATCAAAGAGCTCTTCAGAATATGGATTATCTTGGACGATCAGTATATCGCATACATTTGGCCTTGTTTTGCTTCATGTTGGCCACTTGGATGATGAATGACATTTCTGGCTGTGACTGCGAGGAAGAGGAGGTAAAACTGCTGGATGCAGGGTGTGTTAACCTCTGAAAGAAACAGATTGGCGACGCTCTCAGATAATGAGGCACACTGGAACCAACCAAGCGATGACAGGCCTACCGGTCCCTGCGAACGACGATGTGCTCGCTTGTTGTTGTCCAGAACACTGGAAGGAGTATTTATCTCTTACCTCTAGCTCCACATCCTACGCCCTCTTGGGCTTCCGCTTAACACACCTCTATTTCGCTCCAAGTTCAAAAGAGAAATATTAAAAAAGGTTAAAATTTGGAAGAACCCTGGGCAAGCAACAGTGCGAAACAGAAAGTCTTCTTGAATCCCAAAAAATTAACTACAAGCTAATAATGGTTACAAATAAACTTCTTTCTATGGAATATTGTGAACGCTGTCTTAGGAAGAACCCTTGGCCTGCAACATGGATACAGAAGTATTCTTGAATCCCAAGATATTAAATGGAATGTATCGCTTCCATCAGTTCTGCTGTTTCATGAAGCTGATTCTCTCATTTCCTGAAATCCAGGGCGTTTTTTTCCTCTCCCAGCTGGGAGGTTTTCTTAACGGTGAAAGGAGATGAATCATCCCCTCTTCACAGAACATGCTCGCTCCCGAGTCAGTGTCCTCCCCTCTCTGAGTCCCACATGTCACTGTCCTCTCCCTAGTAGTCTTATTTTGTAAGAGCTGTTTACCTAGTGTTGAGCGATTTTATCGACAAAGTTGAAATCGGCAAGGTTTTTATGGTGATCCGAATTTCCATATCATGCGATAATAAGGTTAAAACTGTGCAATAATTATTAAGATCGCCCTTTTTCGCGCTTCCTGTAATTTGGCGGCATCAAATGAGATTAACAGAATAGAGCAGGTGAGTGTGTGTCGACCGTCATGACTGGGATTGATTTTTTTGGTTGCATTGGCTGGAAAAATCACATGACCTCTTTTTACATAGAACAGCGTTTCCTATGTTTCACCTCATTGTCTCTCACTCTCCATAGGGAATAGGACCTGCGCACTGCCTTTGGCCAAACACTCAGCGAATTAGTCTATTTCTGCACAGAGAAACCTCTACTATAGCGTGATCCTTCCAATTAGTTAGATTAAGATTTGAACTTTTATGAGTTAGCTAAGAATTTTAAGCGATCATACCGCTGTAAATTCACTGGCGGGGGGAGAGGGGGGGGGGGGGCCGCGGGCGAACCCAGACAAGCTCTATCTATAGAGAACACTGGATAAAGTTCACCAAGACTTTAGTGTAGACATTGTAGTGGATATCTTTATTATTAACATTTGCTATGAAATATTTCCTGATATTGGGCAGCCTGAACTTATATTGGATAAACATCATTTCTAGTAACAGCAGGTCTCTTTGTTAGCTGCAAAACTCCACTTTTATTATCAAGTAATACATTTCAGATAGGTGATCAATTTTACCCATTACACCTGTGACTGTGATATTCCAGCTTGCACTTAAATTAACAAACCATCCAATCTGAGGCAGCACAGTTGTTTGTTGCCAAAAATACCGTGTATCGGACGTAAAAATCACAGTTAAGTGTTTTTTTACTTTGCGCACACCAGCACTGTTCATTGACGCAGCAACACTAAATCTTAAAACAGCAATCTATATTCACCACAGGTGAATTAAAGTGCAAAAATACCGTTATTATATCAAACATATCAGTTTACGTTTTTTTCTTGACTTTTTAACACCCAGCACGTTTCCATTGACGCAGCATCTAGTAAATCTTAAAACAGCAATTCTATATTACCACAGGTGAATTGAAAGGTGCAAAAATACCATTTATTATATCAAAAACATAACAGTTACTGTTTTTTGACTTTGCCGCACCAGCACAGTTTCATTGACTGCAGCAATTACGTAAATCTTAAAAACAGCAATCTCTATTCACCACAGGTGAATTGAAAGGTTCAAAAAATACCGTTTATTATATCAAAACATAACAGTTACGTGTTTTTTGACTTTGCGCACCCATCCCAGTTCATTGACGCAGCATCTACGTCAATCTTAAAAAGTAATTCTATATTCACACAGTGAATTGAAAGGAGCAAAAAATAACCGTTTATTATAACAAAACTAACATTTACGGGTTTTTTGGACGTTTGCGCACCCAGCACTGTTAATGACCGCAGTAAAAAAAAAAAAAAAAAAAAACAAAAAAAAAAAAAAAAAAAAAAAAAAAAAAATCTACGTAAATCTTAAACAGCAATTCTAATATTCAACCACCGGTGAATGAAAGGTGGCAAAAAAATACGTTTAATTATATGAAAACCTAACAGTTACTTGTTTTTGACTTTTGCGCACCCAGCACTGTCATTGATGCAGCATCTACGTAAATCATAAAACAGACAATTCTAATTCACCACAGGTGAATTGAAAGGTGCAAAAAATACGTTTATTATAATCAAAACATAACATAACGTGTTTTTTTGACTTTGCACACCCAGCACTGTTCATTGACGCAGCATCTACGTTAAAATCTTACAACAGCATTCTATATTCACCACAGTGAAATGAAAGGTGCAAAAATACCATGTATTATATCAAAACATAACAGTTACGTGTTTTTTTGACTTTTGCGCACCCAGCACTGTGCTTATGACGCAGCACTACGTAAATCTTAAACCAGCAATTCTAATATCACCACCGGTGAATTGAAAGGTGCAAAAAATACCGTTTATTATATCAAAACATACAGGTAAGTGTTTTTTGACTTTTGCGCACCCAGCACTGGTTCTTGACGCAGCTCTAACGTAAATCTAAACAGCAATTCTATATCACCACAGGTGAATTGAAAGGGCAAAAAATACCGATTATTAATCAAAACATAACCGTTCTGTTTTTTTGACGTTTGCGCACCCAGCACTGGTTAAATTGACAGCGCATCTACGTAAAATCTTAAACAGCAATTCTATATTCCACCACAGGTGAATTGAAGGAGCAAAAAATAGCCGTTATATTAATCAAAACATAACAGTTACATGTGTTTTGACTTCTGCCGCACCCAGCACAGTTCATTGATGCAGCATCAACAGTAAAGTCAAAAACACAATTCTATATCACCACAGGTGAATGAAAGGTGCAGAAATACCGTATTATATAACAAAAACATAACAGTTACGTGTTTTTTTGACTATTTGCAGCACCCAGCACAGTTCATTGACGCAGCATACTACGTAAATCATAAAACCGCAATTCTTATATTCACCACAGGTGAATTTGAAAGGTGCAAAAAATACCCTTTATTATATCAAAACATAACAGTTACGTGTTTTTAATGACTTTGCGCACCCAGCACTGTTCATTGACGCAGCATCTTACGAAAAAATCTATAACAGCAATTCTATATCACCACAGGTGAATTGAAAGGGCAAAAAATACCTTTATTAATATCAAAACATAACAGTTACATGTTTATTGACTTTTGCGCCCCCAGCACTGTTCATTGTTGCAGCATCCTACGTAAATCTTAAACAGCAATTCTATATTCACCACAGTTGAATTGAAAGGTGCAAAAATACCGTTGTTATTATATCAAAACATAACAAGTCTAACGGTTTCTTTGACTTTGCTCACCCAGCACAGTTCATTGACGCAAGCATCTACGTAAATCTTAAAAACAGGCAATTCTATAAATCACCACAGTGAATTGAAAGGTGCAAAAAAAAATACCGTTTATAATATGAAAACATAACAGTTACATTTTTTTTTGACTTTTGCGCACCCACACTGTTTCATTGATGCAGCATCTACTTAAATCTTAAAACAGCAATTCTATATTCACCACAGGTGAATTGAAAGGTGCAAAAAATTTCCGTTTATTATATCAAAACAAACAGTTACGTGTTTTTTTGACTTTTGCGCACCCAGCACTGTTCATTGACGCAGCAAACTACGTAAATCTTAAAAACAGCAATTCTATATTCACCACAGGTGAAATTGAAAGGTGCAAAAAATACCGTTTTTTAAATCAAAACAAAACATTCGTTTTTTGACTTTTTTGGGACCCCCGCAGTTCATTGAAGCAAAGAAATCTTTTAAAAAAGAATTCATATTCACCACATGAATTTTAAAGTCAAAAAATATTTTTATTAACAAAACATAAAAGTTACGTTTTTTTTGACTTTTGCACCGCCCTGTTCATTGACGCAGCATCTAGTAAACTTAAAACAGCAATTCTATATTCACCAAGGGAATTGAAAGGGGCAAAAAATACCCTTATTAAACAAAACATAAAAGTTACGTTTTTTTACTTTTGCCCCCAGCATGTTTATTGAGCAGATCTACTAAATCAAAAAAAGCAAAACTATATTCACCCAGGGGAATTTAAAGGGGCAAAAAAAAAGTTTATTATACAAAACATAACAGTTACGTGTTTTTTGACTTTTGCCACCCCGCAGTTCATTGACGCAGCATCTACGAAATCTTAAAAAAAGCAATTCATATAACCACAGGTGAATTTAAGGGGCAAAAAAAAAATTTTTTTTAAAACAAAACAAAAAATTTTCGTTTTTTTTGACTTTTTGGCCCCGCATTTTTTTTGGGAAAA
>JAODAL010057472.1:0-22657 GCA_025379985.1 Phyllomedusa bahiana
TTTCCCCCCCAACGAGACCGAGCGTGCGGGGTGAAAAGAACCTTGTGCCAGGCAAGTGGGGGCGATAAGGGGCGAAATCTGCTGCCCCCCTTAAAAACGGTGGGCTGACACATCCCTTGCCTGGCACATGCCCAATGAACCTTGTCGTCCAGAAATTTCAAAAGAGCTACCCGGGTCTGGACTGCCTGCTGAAGGAAGGCTCAAAGTCTGAGTTTCCACTTCCGCCGTTCGAAACCCTGCTTCGTCCCGCCTTTTTGCGTTGCAGCGTCAGCTCGCCTCCCCGTCAACCGTCTCATTGTTGACGTGGCAACACCTGGAATTCCCCTCCACAATGCTCCAGCGATTGTGGCAGCAGCGCAATGCCATTACGCATAACGAAGTGACACATGGCCTGACAAGCAGCGGTACGGACCTCGGGTTTGACCACCGAGAGTGGAGGCAGGGGGAAAGAGCTCTGCACCATCCTTGCCAGTTTTGAAGAAGCCACCAAAATGGTCAGTTGCGGACAATGCCCTTGTCAGCATGAGCATTGGGGTGATCTTATTTTCTGGAACGATCGTTGGACACTCTGAAACAACAGGTCCGCCAGCGACGGAGGAGAAAACGGACACAGATGCGGACAGGGAGCCTTTCTCTCCGTCAAAATCCACAAGGCCGACAGTTTCACAATTTCATGGGTCTTCATTAGGCATTTGGTTGGGGGTCCAGCTAGTGCAAGGTGGCGCATCAGCTCTCAGGGTGCATCATCTCAGGCAAGTCAGGCTGTGTTGAAGCTGGCCGGAGGCAGCGGAGGAGGAGGAGGGGGATTCCTAACACCGATGTTACCGAAGTCCCTGCCTTGGAAAGGGGTTTGGGGCGCGAATTTGAGGCGGACGAGGCAGATGAGGACGATCAGTTTGCTATTGCCCCTCGACCCAGGGGCCCTTGGGAAATCAAGGCTCCATCTCTCACATGAGTGCTTGATGCTCCATTTCCTCCAAAAATGATCCTCGCATTAAGGCCATCAAAATGAACAACAAGTTACGGGGTGGCCCCCCTCCGGGAATCCCGGTACAAAACAAAATCAGCACTTTCCTTCCCCCCACCCAACTAGAGAGTAAAATGCTGGAATTGGAGACCTTGCTGTTTGATCAACTGGTGCCATCTGTTGCGTCTGCTTCACGTTACCCTTATGTCATGGTGGAACACATAAGTATACGGACAGCTTAAGTGCCAAGTAGCCGTAGCGCAGCATCAGCAGCAACAGGCAAGTGGTAGAAAGCCTAAGGATGAACCTCTGCAATCTAATTTACCACCTCACCAACGCATGAAATGCAGGGCACACAACCAACACACAGAGACAGCTTAAGATCATGGTGCAACGGCTATCTGCGTCTCAAACACCGATGTTTTTTTGTAGTGTGTTTCCGGACCCAAAAAGACTTCTGGGTACCAAAATGGATCGAATGGCCCGAGCTCGCTCCACCACGACATAGAGGTGTTGTCCTGCCAGCAGTCCAGCGTTCATATCTGAGCGGGCCCACCTTCAGCACAGCTGAGGATCATTACAGACAAAACGCATCCGGCTTTCCATATATAAATGTGGATCGTTTGACTTTCATCAAGATGAATCAGCAGGAACTCTGATGATGTCGTGGCCCCAATTGCCGAGGTCAACCGATTAGTTGCCGATCTACTTCACATTCCTCTTCAAACAGAAATGGTCCTCTTGAAAAAACTTTTTTTTAAAATGATCATTTCTTACTGGCAATTTTTATTCACTTTTCCCACAGTTCATTTGGCTTGGTTTTTTGCTGTGAGGAGGAGACTGTAAAAGACAGCAAGATTTCATGACAACATCGTATTCCATTTAACCCTCACTTTATCTTTAGATTTCCTCGCATTTTCCAATGGTTTTGAGTCATGTTGCTGTGAGATACACTATAATTATGGTCCTTTGGAACAGAAATGTGATTTTAAAGTGGCATTTCTAGCTCCAAAAATTTTTTAATAGGGCTGAGAAGTCATATTTATAATTTTTTGGGGGTCATGTTGATGTGAGGATACAGCATAATCGCATGGTCCTTTGGAACAGAAAGTGGGCATTTCTCCCTCACAATTTTTAACAGTGGCGAAAAGATCATTTTTAATAATATTTAGGGTCATGCTGCTTTGAAATGCAAGCAATACTACAGGTCCTATTATTAAAAAAAAATGTTGTTTCTCTTAACAGACATTTGTTCCTGTCCAACAATTGTCCCAAAGTGCTCAAGGTCATTGCTTTGAATTTTTTGGGGGCATTTGGCTGTGACATTCAGCTATACTACAGGTCTAGTTATAAAAAAATATAGTTTGTTTCTAACAGACATGTTCTTCACAATTGACAAGAGTGGCGCAAAGGGTGATGGTGCTGACCCATAAACAGGAAAGGTAGTACACTGTTAATGGACACATATTGCAAAATGACTTTGTTTGCAAGATCTTTAACATAGCCTTATAATCCCTTTATTGAGACACCAACCATTTAATACAATTAAAAAAGAGAAACAAAGACATGGTGGGATTCCATCCGGATTTTAAAAATGTGTTTACTAAGAATTAAGTACTAAAAAAACTTGCATGTACAAAATAGCGTGGTAAAAAATTCCTCTGACTTGTGCAATTGAGGTACACGAAACTTGACCAGATGTATGTTATTCATAGGACATGGAGTATGGAGCACGGACAGAGAACAAAGTACAGAGACCATTTCCTACCGACAACGTTGATAAAAGTGAAGAAAAAAAAGTATGCCAAGATAAAGGCACCTGGGTGTGAACAGAGCGTTAACCACCAGTCTTTCCAAGTGAAGCTCCAATTTGGTCGCGCACTCATACTGGAGGGCCAAGCGCAACCCAGACAGGGTCCAAGGTTATGTCCAGTAAACTAAAATGGTGGTTTGAAAGACTCCTATTTCCAGCACTTTTTGATCCGGGGGTCATCGCAGTTTTGGGCACATGCTGTGGCCCAGGACAGGTAAAGTCAATGACCAGTGAAACTAAAATGGTGGTTGAAAGACTCCTTTTTCCCGGCACTTTTTAATCTGGGGTCAATGCATATTTTGGGCTCAATGCTGTGGCCGCAGGACATGTATAGTCAATGTCCACGTGAAACTAAAAATGGTTGTTGTGAAATACTGACCGTTTTTCCGCGACTTTTTAATCTGGTGTCATGCAGGTTTGGGGCTCATGCTGTGGCCCAGGACAGGTATATCAATGTCCAGTGAACTAAAGGTGGTTGAAAGACTCCTTCTTTCCAGCACTTTTTAAATCTGGGGTCATTCAGGATAGGGGCTCATGCTGTGTACCAGACAGGTATAGTCAATGTCCGGTGACACAAAAATGGTGGTTTGAAAAGCCTCCTATTTTCCGGTCCCTTTTTAATCTGGGGTCATGCAGGTTTGTGGGCTCATTCTGTGGCTCAGGACAGGTAAGTCAATGTCCAGTTCAAAACTAAATGGTTGTCGAAAAGACTCCTCCTTTTTCCCGGCAAACTTTTTTAATCTGGGGATCATGCAGTTTGGGCCTTCATGCTGTAGCCAGACAGGGATAGTCATGTCCGAGTGAAACTCAATGGTGGTTGAAAGACTCTTTTTTCTTTTTTCCGTACTTTTTAATCCTGGGGTCAGTGCAGTTTGGGGCTCATGCTAATTCCAGACAAGATATTCAATGGTCCATTCAAGTAAAATAAATGTTCAAAATCATACTGCCTTCTGGCACTTTTTTTTTTAATGTTGTGGCTGGGTCATGCAGGTTTAAGGCTCATGCAGTTGTGCAAGATCAGAGATAGTGATTTCTTGATTTTTTTCTGTGGCTTTTATAACCAAGTGTGTTGCCTAAGTATGTAGCAACGTATCCATTTGTGAACTGTTGTGGATGTTAATTCCGCTTCTCCGCCCTGTTTGGTGTAAGAATGAAGGTGTTGTAGCTCTCCACAATAGACTTTAATGGTCATCGATCATAATCTACCATCGATCATCGAATATCTTGTCGATGATGGTCGACTATCGACCATCGACCGATGTCACTGGCCAGCGTAATCGCTCAACACTACTTATCATCAATCCAAGAATTTGCGTGATCTCTTGGTACGCAGTTATCGTATGGGAACAACACCTAATAGATTGTTCGAGTCAAGAGGTCCAAAATGTGGCTGTCATCATTGTGGAAAATGTGTGGCCTGTTCTAATCTTGATACTGCTACTAATTTTTGTGACTCCGCGCATAGTAAGGAATATCATATTACTCACACAATTTCTTGTGACACTGCAGGAGTCATCTATCTTGCCACATGCCCTTGTGATTTATTGTACATAGGGATGACTTGCGTCCATTAAAACGTCGGATACGGGAGCATGTATTAGGCATAGAGGCAGCCCAGGACGTTTTGGATTCTTCTGAACTGAAAGCAATTCAGAAGCATTTTGCGTCATGGCTGCGACAAGAAACTTTTACGCTTCAAAGGTATTGATCGTGTCCTGTTTAGCAATCGTGGATGCATTTGGTGACAAATTCTTGCACAAAGGGAGGCACGTTGGATATTTATTTTAAGTACGGTTTCCCCCTTTGGTTTTAACGAATATATTAGTTATTCTCCCTTTTTGTAGATTACTTGTGTTTTTATTTTTATTTTTTTTAAGTTTTTGTTTTCTCTTCTTGATATTTCTATTGGGGATTCATATTATGTGTTGTGCTTTTAAAGTATTATTTTATTTTATTACTTTTAATTGTGTTTTTTCATTTTGGGGTGCCATTATTGGATTTCTAATTTCTTTTCTTTTCTTTTTGAGGATAATTCAATTGTCATCTTAGTTTTGGTGGTCAAATGGATTCTTTGACTGTCGGACCAGTTTTTATCAAGATATCGTGGACACAGCTTTGGAGACATTATTACGGATTTTATTTTTTTTTTTACATTTAATGTATCACTTCTAACTATATCACTTCTATGTATTTACTTATATTGGGGCTTACTTTCCAGAAGTTACTCTTCAGTTATCCAGCACCGTCTTTTTATTTGCTTTTGTGTATTGTTATATTTGTCTAATAAAATAAAATATATTTGTTATTTTTATTTGGGTTACTGTTTTTTGTGTTTGGCGGTGTAGGTTATATACCACTTCCCTTTTTGTTTTTGTTTATTTATTGGCCCTATTTTCATTGGCGGTTATGACAATCATGAGGTCTAAGGAACTGCCCAAGGAGCTCAGAGACATAATTGTAGCAAGGCAAAGATCTGGCCAAGGTTACAAAAGAATTTCGGCAGCACTCAAGGTACCTAAGAGCACAGTGGTCTTCATAATCCTAAAATTGAAGAAGTTTGGGACAACCACAACTCTTCCTTAACCAGGCCATCCATCCAAACTAAGCAATTGTGGTAGAAGAGCCTTGGTGAGAGAGGTAAAGAATAGCCCCAATATCACTGTGGCTGAGCTGCAGAGATGCAGTAGGGAGATGGGAGAAAGTTCCACAAAGTCAACTATCACTGCAGCCCTCCACCAGTCGAGGCTTTATGGCAGAGTGTGCAGACAGAAGTCTTTCCTCAGTGCAAGACATATGAAAGCCACATACAGTTTGCAAAAAAAACACATGAAGGACTCCCAGACTATGAGAAATAAGATTCCTTAGTCTGTTGAGACGAAGATTGAACTTTTTGGTGTTAATTCTAAGCGCTATGTGTGGAGAAAACCAGGCACTGCTCATCACCTGCCCAATACAATCCCAACAGTGAAACATGGTGGTGGCAGCATCATGCTATGGGGATGTTTTTCAGCTGCAGGGACAGGACGACTGATTGCAATTGAAGGAGAAATGAATGCGGCCAAGTACAGAGATATCCTGGATGAAAACTTCTTCAAGAGTGCTCTGGACTTCAGACTAGGCCGAAGGTTCTTCTTCCAACAAGACAATGACCCTAAGCACACAGCTAAATTAACAAAGCAGTGGCTTCAGAACAACGCTGTGACCATTCTTGACTGGCCCAGCCAGAGCCCTGACCTAAATCCAATTGAGCATCTCTGGAGAGACTTGACAATGGCTGTCCACCAATGTTCACCATCCAACCTGAGGGAACTGGAGAGGATCTGCAAGGAAGAATAGCAGAGGATCCCCGAATCCAGGTGTGAAAAACTTGTTGCATCAGTCCCAAGACAACGCATGGCTGTAGTAGCTCAAAAGGGTGCTCCTACTCCATACTGAGCAAAGGGTCTGAATACTTAAGACCATGTGATATTTCAGTTTTTTCTTGTTTAATAAATTAGCAAAAATATCAACAATTCTGTTTTTGTCCTTTCAAGATGGGAGGGGGGCAGAGTGTACATTAATCAGCAAAAGAATTTACTTTTTGGATCCTACCAAATGGCTGCAATGAAAGAGTGATAAATGTAAAAAGGTATACTCTCCGTACCCACTGTATATAGGCCTCCCAATAAGTATAAATACAAATCCCTATTATGTAGTTATATAGGCCCCCTGTAGGTAAATATTTTCCCCCTGTAGCCAAGTAGTAGCCCCTGCAGCCAGGTAGTATCCCCTGGTGGCCAGGTAGTTGCCCAGTGTAGCCAAGTAATTGCCCTCTGTACCTAAGTAGTAGCCCCTGTACCCAGGTAGTTACCCACTGTAGGCAGGTAGTTTCCCACTGTAGGCAGGTAATTGCCCCTTGTAGTCAAGTAGTAGCCCCTTGTGGTCAAGTAGTAGCCCCCTGTAAACAAGTTTAGCCCCGTTTAGGCAGGTTACTGCCCCTTTAGCCAGATTGTTGCCCCCTGTAGCCAGGTAGTTGCCCCCTGTAGACAGGTAATTGCCCCTTGTAGTCAAGTAGTAGCCCCTTGTGCTCAAGTAGTAGCCCCCTGTACCCAGGTGTAGCCCCCTTTAGGCAGGTTACTGCCCCTTTAGCCAGATTGTTTCCCCTTGCAGCCAGGTTACTGCCCCTGTAGCCAGATTGTTTCCCCCTGTAGCCTTGTTACTGCCCTCTTTAACCAGGTTATTGCCCCCTTTAGCCAGATTGTTGCCCCCTGTATCCAGGTTATTGCTCCCTTTAGCCAGATTGTTGCCCCCTGCAGCTAGGTTATTGCCCCCTTTAACCAGATTGTTGCCCCCTGCAGCTAGGTTATTGCCCCTTTTAGCCAGATTGTTGCCCCGGTAGCCAGGTTTTTGCCCCCTGTAGCCTGATTGTTGCCACCTGTAGCCAGATTGTTGCCCCTTTAGCCAGATTATTGCCCCTTGTAGCCAGATTGTTGCTCCCTTTAGCCAGATTGTTGCCCCCCATAACCAGGATGTTGCCCCTTTTAGCCAGATTTCTGCACTCCCGTAGCCAGGTTATTGCCCCCTTTAGCCAGGTTACTGCCCCCTTTAGCCAGGTTACTGCCCCCTTTAGCCAGGTTACTGCCCCCTTTAGCCAGGTTAATGCCCCCTTTAGCCAGGTTGTTGCCCCCTTTATCCAGGTTATTGCCCCCTTTGGCCAGGTTACTGCCCCTTTAGCCAGGTTATTGCCCCCTTTGGCCAGGTTACTGCACCCTTTAGCTAGGTTGTTGCCCCCTTTGGCCAGGTTACTTCCCCCTTTGACCAGATTACTGCCCCCCTTTAGCCAGGTTACTGCCTCTTTTAACCAGGTAATATGCTCCCCTACCTAATGAAAATAAAATTAAAAAAAAGCTACTCACTATGGTCCGCGCGTCCAGGTCCTGGAGCTGGTGAACGGTGCAAGCGACGTGATGTCATCACGCCACTTACATCGTCACGCAGGTCCTGGGATCACCTGGGCAATGCAGAGGCTGCCAACCAAGGAGAACCAGCGTCGCAGGGACATGGTGAAAACCGTGCATTACGCCCCCTGCGACGCTGATGTGTATGTACAGCGCTCACCGAGAGTCCTCCATGACTCTGACAGTGCGGCTTTTGTAAAACAGCCGAACAGTCAGAGAGATTGGTGGGTGGCACCCGCACCTAGGAGCGGCCCTGGCACTCTAGGCCCATGGCAGCGGCCTTGAGCCTGCCAAGATTCGCGGCACAGGCAGTTTTTTCCCAGGCTTTTGCCCTGGATAAAACTGCCTAGCGACGCCCCTGGTTAAAACCATAACTATATGGAAAGCTGATAATTGGTTTTGAGGCGCCAAAATGTCACCAACATAATGCAAAATGATGATTAAATTAAAAAATCAGATAACTAATACAGATCAAGCAAGTTATTACTTAAAACACCAGAAAGCACTACAAGAAGCTGGAAATCACTTTCTTTCTTGAGGATATGAGTTTATGCACTGTATATACAATGTCCTGGAAATAAAATGGAAAAAGAAAATGGGGCCCCCTTACCTTTTGCCCAAAGGAGACAATCAACCTGGCACATATAAAGAACAGTACAAAATATGCAGTACCGCACTGTACTATAGGGAAGCACCACTAGAGCGCCAATCACTGCACACACTTTCCTAATACAGAGGTTTAACAAGTAAAATATGCAAAATAATTGGCTGGAACATTGTATCTTGAAATTTTACTCAACAAATGTCTCACAAAAAAGCATAGAAAGTGGTAAATATTGTACTTGAGGCCACTAAATATTTAATAAAGAGTTTTTTCCAACTAAAACATAATAATGGCCATGTATTAATAAATCTGAAGTTTGAGCAGTAGCCAAAGTTTGTCAGCTCTGTTTCTTATTTTTTTACTTACCGGTATTATATATTAGTTAGGCAGCTTGTGTGGATTGTTTTTTATTGCTTTAATATGTACACACAATGCAAAAAGTGAGATAATAGTATGCTAAAATAGTATGCTGTTAAGGTGTAGATGCTGTGCAAATGTATTATTTGCTATATTTACTATTTTGCCATAGGCAAACTTAAACTCTATCAGTTCTCTATCTGTTAAACACTAAACGTACCTTTTATTATATCTAACTCTTAATCTGTATACACACTATTTAAAAACCCGATCTCTAACCTCATCATTTAACCCTTTTTGCTTCTGAGAGAGGGAATAACTCCCTTTCTATTATCAAGTCTGGTGGAACCCCACCTACTAACAGGGGAGCCTTATATCTATAGCAAAGTACGAGCTTCAGTAAGGGATCCCAAGCCAACTACTTGGGCAGTCGTCCCTAATCTCATAGACACAGAACAAATAAGGCCCCCTTGTGACACTGTCTGCAGCAGGTGACACTTGTAAACAGAGGTGAGAGATCACAATTTAAAACGTCATATCTGACCTCCCCGACATGTTTCGCCAGCTAACCTGGCTTTATCAAGGCTTAGAGGTCCGATCACATGTGGTCTGAGCTCACTTCCTTTTATATCATGTTAGGCAAACACCCCGTTCAGGTGACTTGGAAATAGAAAGGGAGTTATTCCCTCTCTCAGAAGCAAAAAGGGTTAAATGATGAGGTTAGAGATCAGGTTTTTAAATAGTGTGTATAGAGGTTAAGAGTTAGATATAATAAAAGGTACGTTTTAGTGTTTAACAGATAGAGAACTGATAGAGTTTAAGTTTGCCTATGGCAAAATAGTAAATATAGTGATCAAAAGTCACTCTTTGTTCTCTTGTGAGATTCCCAATTTTTTGGAGATTAAATGTATTATTTGGGCACCTTGTGATAATTCTACTATTTTTTAGTGATTTATGGTCTTATTATTAAGTGATGTATGGTAGTATTATGTGACCGTTACAATACAGGGTGATTCAAAAAGGATGATGCAAAAGTATGGGCCTGTAGTTAAAGTAACATCAGTAGTAAATGGCCAGTGACTGAAAGTCAAATTAAGACTGAACTATGTTATGTATAATTAACACTTGGATAGATAGGGTCTCATTTCATGCCAATGAATTTGTGTTCTCTCAATTATAAGTACCATGGCTATAATTTTGCACCATCCTTTTTTAAATCCCCCTTCCTGCTACATTCATCAGGGGAATAAGAAATATTTTAGGCAGCATAACAAACCCTGTTCATGCCTCAGTTGTGGTAATAACAATATATATTGGTGCATTGAAAGATAAAGAGGGATGAAAACCGGAAATTGAGGAACTGGTGCGTAACAATGGGTTTTAAAGTGGTTTTCAGGTTGGAAAAAAAAGAAAAACTTTAGTGTGGCGGGGGAGGGGGAGGGGGGAGTGAAAGTCAAAGATTCACCTTTTCAACTGGCTCCGCTCTAGCACTGAACCGGTCCCAGGACTTCTGCCAATGATATCAAAATCATCAGCATATGACCCCACAGCCAATCACAGGCCACAGCGGTCATGTGCCATTGAAATAGGAAGAGATGGCTAATGCCTGTAAAAGGCTACCGGGTCATGTGAACAGTAAATGTGACGTCTTAGGCCTCGAGCAGCACAACCGGAGCTCAGCACTGGAATACAGCTGTTTGTAAAGGTGAGTCTTTTATTTTTTCTATTTTAGACTCTCCCCGGCCAACTAAAATGTTATTTTTTTTTTTAAACTGGACAACCCCTTTAAGGTCTGACTCTTATCTAAAAAAATCCATTTTATTTTTTGGCAGGCAGAGTAGGACCCCTGTGTTTCTTATCAACATTCTATTTGCATCAGGAGGTAGCTTTGCACAGGAAAACTTTGTTATTGACAAATTTGTAAAAAGCATGACTGACAAGAATTGGTTTCTGGAATCTCATAAGTCCCTAAGGAAAAGTCCTCAAGATGTTTTCTGTAGACAAAAAAAATGCCCAGTAGGGTTGTTAAGCAAGAATGCAATGTGCCTAAAAATCGTGACACAAAGAAACAGTGGTTCTAAGGAAGCTTTCCAATATCTGGTTTATCCACTCTGGCTATCTCAATGAGGATGGGAGGCCAGGAGGAAATCCAGTTTGACATTAACTAATAAGCAAAGTGCTAGCCAGAACTTGGAAGTAAACTGGACTCTCCTGTCAGAGGCAATGGACAAAATGTATGAATGGGGCTGCACCAGTTCTCTCTGTTGTTGCCACTGTCCGATATATCTTTAAAAAGTCTTTCGACAAAAACTGGCGCGCGCCCAGGACAGTTTTGTATGCCTCATTTCTTAGGCGACATGTCTTGCCACATTCATAGAATTAGACACATTTATGGATGTGTCTCGAAAGAATGTGGCGCATAAATGTTGTACTAATCCATGCCAATTTCACACTGGTGAAACAAATTTTGGCACATGTTTTAGCGCTTGCTTTTGTCTCACAGCAGGACACATTTATAAAGTTATGTGACACTTTCATGCATACTGATAAATGCTAATTTAACCTACTGAGAATTACATCTGTCTAGTCTGCGCCAGTTTTCATATATGTCACCCAATATACACTGGAGGTGCATGAAGACAAAAAATATGTTTGATAAACATAATAAGGATGGAACTGTTGAGAAGGGAAGACATTTGACAAAATATACTATTTTAGAAAGGGGCTAATATACTGCCCAGATAACTGAGCAACCACAAGAATATAAGTAATGAAGCCCATGGAAATTGTCTGGAACTGGGAAAGGAAGAAGCAAACCACTGGGATGCAGGTTGGACCACTTGTTTTGTGCACAAGATGAACAAGTTGCCACATAGTCTTTAATATCACGAATAGAGATGAGCGAGCAGTAAATAGTTCTAGTTCGAGAACCTCAAACTTAGGTGTTTGGGCAATGGTTGCTATTCGAACTAGAAAGCTTAACTGAACATTAGTCATGAATGATGTTATTTTAATTTTATCTAGATGTGACGAGAACTGTAATTTCCATCATAACAGTAACTGATACTGGAACAAATTAGAGGAAAATTTCTCTAGCAAATGAAGAAAAATAACTTGATCACCTGAAACAACTTAGGTTACGAAATGACCTTCAGTGATAGCATAGGAGGACAGCAGTAGAATTGCAGCTGATCGGCTGAAGAATTAGCAACAGGACGTTCAAATAGCCAACTGAACTTTTAGGCACGAGTCAATTTGAATCCCAAAGGCTGATACTTATAGGCAATTGAGTATAGCTTAGATGCCTCAGAAAAACAGCTTGGCTTACTAGAATGATGTTGCAATGCTATCACTAGAAGCAGATCCCTAATATATGACCCAGTTCTCAATTAGAAGCGTAACAGTTATTGGAACGTTGTGTACTGAAGATGTCACAAAATCATGATTAATCATAACTGCTGGAATTTATCAGCATGAGGAGAATTGCTATCACAAATGCAGACGTTGACAATTATTGAAGTGCAAAATCTACACTGTCATCTTACGTTTACATCTCATTAAGACTTGCACTAATTAGTACCCCGCACAAAGGTGCAGAAAGGTGATTGGATGGCCACCAAAAGTGCAGAAAGCCACTGAGAACGGAACTGAAAATGTCAAGTTCTAAAAATTCGTGAAGTTCTAGCACTTAACTTTTCTAGAACAGTTCGATCAACACTAATCACAAAGCATAGACGGACGTCAGTAATTGCTGGGTATTGATTCTAAAGACTGCAAAGGCACAGGGAATCCTGTCAGCTTGAAATGGGTTCAGCCAATGTGCTAAAAGTGGGAAGAACAAGTCCTGTGGTCAGTTGAAATAGTATTTGAATGAGATTGTCATCAATCTTTTAGAGCAAGTTTAATGGCAAGAAGTTCTCTGTCCCTAATTCTATAATTTTTTATGCAGGGGAAAACACTTTGGAGAAAAATCCATAGGAGTGAAATTTAACTTTGCTCACTTTCTGAAAAAGTCTGCTCCCACCCCTACAGAAGATACATCCACCTCCTGAGAATTAGGTCCGTGGGGCACATTGACAGGAGAAAAGGCATGTTTTAATTTCTGGGAGGCTAATTCTGCATCAGGAGTCCAAATCTTGATGTTAGACCTTTTTCTTGTGAGGACAGTCAGAGGAACCACCAAAGGCAGAAAATTAGGCAAAAATTGCAGATAATAGTTGACAATGCCTAAAAAACATTGGATGTCTTGAAGCCCTGGGAATGAGGCCATTTTGGAATGGCAGACAATATTTCTGCATACAGACTCTTCAAAACAGCATTTCTCCAGTTTCCCATACCACAATTCTCTCAGAGTTGCAGCAAAGCTGTGCAGACATGTTCCTAATAAGGGGTCAGATCTGGGTAGAACACAAAATGCCATCTAAGTACACCACAATGCAAAAACAGAGTAGATTGTTGACAAGTTCTTGGAACAGGACCAGGGCATTACTAAGCCTAAAGCATATTGCAAAGTATTCAAAGTCTTTGTTACTCATATTGAATGTAATTTTATGTTTCTCATTCTCCTGGACATGAAACAAACTGCAGACACCAAAACAAAGGTAATTAATTAGTAACTTAATAATCAATTTATTACTATATTTATTACCCATGTGCTATATAATAATGCATACAGTGATATTACAGTGATAAATAAAGAAAACAGTCATAATACAAGAAGTGATAATTCAGCATAGAAGTAATGAACCCAATTAAGTCAAAGTTCATGGAAAGTAACACAAACTGTATACACAAAACAGCTGCATATTTTTTACCAAAACTATTACCATAGATTTTTTTTAATTTTAGGTCCAAAAGTCTGCATATCCTTTAATATTTAATTTATATAACCTAAATCTAATACGTTTTAAATTTCGTCAATTTTGTTCGCACATTATGGTAGACACGTAGTGGAATGACTTTAAATCATTCTAATTAATTCTCACAGTTCCTTCAAGGTGCAAATGAGAAAAAACTACCATAAATGTGTAAAGAATAGACTTGAGTACAGTCCATTGCGTGTGTGAGAGGAACATAGCTTTATCATCTTAAAATAGAAAAACGCACACAGACATGATTGACATTATAGAATCACATGACCGAGTCAGTCTAGTCTGAAAAATTCCATTGACTTTCCATTGATTTTGGCTAGAAACAACCCAAAGGGACAGTGGAGTTTATAAGATTACCTTCTGCACGCTGTAAAATATTTTGGCACTGAAATTTTGAGATCAAAGTCATTAAGCAGATCTGTATGTATTGGATTTTTTTCCATGTGGATTTAAGTTTGAAAAGCTGTTTTGGATTATTTTCCCAATGAATGTCTAAGTTAATCTGTAATCAATGACATTTTCATAGATCGAGCCAAGCCAAAAATGAACTATTTCCTTTTCTACTAAAACAGAACCTTTCTGCAGAAGGTCCTTAAAAATGCAGCACAGAATCTTTTAATGTTTCACAATTATACCATCAGCAATGGCATTTCCTTGTAATTAAATCTAGCCTTGGCCAAACCCAGATGGTGAGATGTGCCAATCAAGCTTAAGACAGAAAGTAACTAAAGAGTAGATAAAAACCAGCCTAGAACGAAACCTTAATTTAATTATACGTTTTTCCAAACAGCTGCAGCATGACTTCCTACTGTAACTGTGCAGAGGTTTCTTTACTTGAAATGTATTACATTGCTTGCATTTGTTTCTTGCTATGAAATTATCCGTTTGCATATTTGGACATGCATATAACTATTCTGAATCAAAAGATTAGATACACATAGATAATTTGTGACAAAATGAAATGTAGATTGTTGGTAGTATATTCGTGAAGTTATTCTATAAATTGAGAGATACAATGCCAAACGACCTAAAAACAGTAATATGTTTCCTTAAAACACACGTGTCAAGCTCAAAGCCCATGGGTCAAATCCGGCCCATCACATTATTTTATGTGGCCCACGAAAACTTATACACAGGGAACAAGGATGTACAAGCTCCAAAGGCAAAATAACCGGCTGTCCACTTTCCTCTAAGTAAACAGGCAATGTCCAGCAAAGGTGGCAGGACCAGCACAGTGAGCTGGAGCCATCTAAGACCATTCAACAACTCACAAGCATTTGCACAACTCTGACAGTACTCACAAGTCCAAAATGGTTGAGCCAGCTCCCGCTAAGAATGTGGGTGCACGGAGGTCCGTCCAAGTCATGGCCAAAGAAATCCAGATGCAAAGTAGATCCAGCACCACACGGTGAAATAATGTTAAAAACATTTAAAATTTATTAGCCATAGAAAGATAAAAAAAATAGGCATGTGCCAGATATGCAGTGAGTAGCGGTAATAAGTGACAGCCAAAAGTCAGGGAAATAAAAATACGCTAACGCGTTTCAAGCAAATAGATGTTGCCCTTACTCCAAAGTAGAAAGATCAGTGCTAAACAGGTGAAAGTAGATGGCTATTATACAACCTTAAAGAACATAATGGCCTTTTACTGACTATGTAGCACACACTATGGCCCTTTGAAGGCACCCATAATGCTGATGCAGCCCTCTGTGAAAATATGTTTGACACCTCTGCTTTAAAAAGACCAATGATGCCTTAAACGCCAATGATTCTGGACTTTTTTTCTGGGTTGTGATATTTGTAAGTTACAAAAGCTTCACCTAGGCCATCCTTGAGGGTGTATCCATTTGCGATCAATTAGTTCCAGTCAGCCAGCCAGTACACTCTGCTCTGCACTGATGAGGGGCAAAACCCCGAAACAGCTGTATGCAGATGAGTGATACTGGCTTGGCTAATATCCCTTTTGCTTCTTAAAGATTCAGTGAGTCAGAAGCAAATTGAGGATTTGTTACATCCAATAGAGGGCACTTGAGCTTCCCAGCTCCTTTCCCATAATGTCTTGTGTTATGCAGATGCTTAGTAGAAGGCAAAAAGGCAATCTCAAAACTCCACACGCCTATATGTTGCTCTCACCAAGGAGAGATATTCCCCTTTCTGTTCCAGAACATGCAATCAACTGGACGTTCCATTCAAGCACAATGTGCCTTTACGTCAACCTTTTGATAATAGTGCTATATATCAGAGAACCCACAATGAAGTGCTAGATAGCAATCAGCCATCCATTTTTATTCTCTACTAAAAGGTACAATGTTCTTATATCTGAATAGGGCCCTCAAATTTTGGGTCCAATATCAGTTGCTATGGCTGTAGTTACACCCATTGCCTGTATGGATACTCCAGTACAGTACAAAGGTGAGTTTGTACTATCACTTATTTACGAAGTGTGAGTGGAAATTGGAATACCTGAAAGAAACTCCACACAAATAATAGGAAGAATACACAAACCCCATGCAGATGTTGTCCTTGGTCAGGTTCAAAGCCAGGACCCCAGCACTGCAAGGCAACAGTGCTAACCACCTAGCCACTATGCTTCCCAAAATAGTGCACAACATCCTGTATGTTTTTGCTGGCTGTTCCCATAAGCAGTCTAAGAGAGATGTGTGACTTAACAAGATTGTGCTATCTATCATGCATGAAAAAAACTTTGAGATTCTTAGTTCAATGGGATCTCAAGGCGGGTGGTCCTACGCTATCTTTACCTCTCAATAGAGCCAAATTCAGACTTCTCATTGGGTCAACCAACCTCCATAATCCAAAGAGAAAAGTAAAAAAACACCAACCTTGCAAGTATACTGCACTGATATAACAGCCTGTGGAGGTGGGCGGGGTGCAAGAAACCAAAAAGGAGGCATTCCTTCAAGAAACCAGGAGGGAGGGAGGATGGTTTCGTGGACCACGCCATCTACACAGGATTTTATTTCAGGGCAGTATTCTTGCTATGTTGGTGTTTTTTATTTTTCTCTCTGGTTTATTGAGGTAGTTTGACACAATGAGAAGTCTGAATTTGGATCTATTGAAAGGTATAGATAGCGTAGGACCACCTGCCTTGAGATCCCGTTGTAAGCCGGGGGTGGCTTAAACATTTTTGATCAAAACGTGTGAACTAAGAATCTCAAAGTTTTTTTTCATGTATGATAGATAGCATAAATGCTTCTTTGGAGGTTTCCATGTATTGTATAGCCCGTTTATCAGTTGGTGTGCCACTGGTAATGGTGTGCGCGGGTATATATATATATATATATATATATATATATATATAAGAAAAAGAAAAATAGCCGCACCTCCAACACTAAATAAAACGGCGGGGTGCCCGCAATATAGAACCTTGGCAAAGTTCAAAAATCACATAAAGAAGAAAAAATTGCGACACTCACGGTATAAGAATTAGTTTCAAAAACAAAAAGGTGCTTTATTACCACATGTTCCAAGAGACGACGTTTCGGCTCTCTCACAGAGCCATTTTCAAGTGACAATTAGTGTAAATCTACAAAGTAATATATACACACAGTGATCAATCAACAATACAAATCAGTAAACAATTAATTATACACATAATAAGAATTAACAAAAGAATAATAAGTGCATAAAATCCAATGGAGTGTATATTATGTAGAAATTACAGTGTATTAAGAGATAACATTGAAAAAATCAACATTAACAATAAAATCAAGTGTACAGTGTAAAACAACATATAATAAGTAGGCGGAGACCTGTATCGCTCACCAATAATAGAAAAAAGTAAACAGAACAAATATAGCCAGCTGTAAATGATAATACCTCAATCACAAGAAAAAATTCAGCGTCCTGCAGATCCACCTGCGCAGGTCCGGAAACATAATGCTGTGCCGGAAATGTGCCCAGAGGAGCCTCTACGGCCGGCATCACCATCCTGACTGCGCAGGACCGGAAACACGGTATCACGCCAGAGGCCATACGTATGACAGCCTACATAGCCGTCATCACCAGTCCCACTGCGCCTGTCCGGAAATCAGACGCCGCGTCGAAGATGTAACCAAGGCAACAAACACAACAAGTAAGCCAATGAATGAAAAAAATACATATTGAATCAAATTTAAAAAAATTAATAAAACAATCAAAAATAATCACAAAATGTTTTGATTCGACAAAAAATAAGATAACTCCATATCTATAAAAAATGCAAACAAAAAAGAAATAATCTATATCATAAAGCTGGCAAAAATAGGTTGGCGATACAGGTCCCGATCCAAAGATCTTCAACAAGTTCATACGTGACGTGATCTAAAAAGACATATACATAAAAAATATCAATACAATATCATGCTAACGAGCTGAGCTCAAGCATAGTAGCAGCAAAAAAGGGGAAGTCACCTGAACATACGTGTAGAAACCTTATAATCTACATTTAAACCCTGTGGTTTTAATGCTTTAGTGTAATAAATCCATTAAAGTTCTTTTTCATTAGGAAGAGTATTACGATCTCCTCCACGTCTGGGGAAAGGGTTTACATGGTCTCCCGCCATGCTTTTTAAAAATCCCATTCATTATGACCAGCCTAAAAAAAAATGTTTGAGATGGAAGGTCCAGCCTATTTTTACGAATCGTATATCTGTGTTATTTACCTGGTCTTGAGATCACATGTTTGTCTCACCCACATAAATGAGTTTTACAAGGACACCAAAGAATGTAAATTCCCCAATCAGAGATACAAGTAAGGTAAATCTAATTGGGTAACTCACACCAGTAACTGGATGAATGAAAGGTTACCCTTCACCATAATCCGGCAATTAATACAATTACAGAAAGGAAAAGAACCAAGTTGGGGTTGACCAATAAAGGGTTTTGACGGGATCTACAGCTTGGAATCAAATTTTTAACTAATCTGTCCTTAAGATTAGATGACCTTCTGTACGAAATCAGGGGTGGTGACTGGAAATCAGTAATATGATTATAACTCTGACGTAAAAAAAAGCCAAATTTTCTCACAATTACACCAATTTAGGGCTTAAATGGTTATAATGAAAGATACAATGAATTCTTGGATGAGATGATACTGCTCTTCTTTGTTGACGTGCCTCACTAATTTTATTTGGCTCACTTTCGAACATGTGTAGAGAACATATTATGGGGATATCCCCGAGCTTAAAAACCGATTTGGACATACTTTAACCACACGTAACCAAAGTTCCTCAGAGTCCCACAATCCGTCTGGCCCTTAACAACGACTATATGGCAACGACCTCCGCATATCCTTGGGTGGGTTTTACTGCAATAGTGCAACAAGGTGTTCCTGTCCCGTTACTTTTTACATGTAAATCAGTAATGTAACTTATTATTTACAACAAAGACCTTAACATCCAAAAAGGATAAACTGTCATTAGAATAGGACAGTGTGAATTTGTAATACCAGGAAATAATATTATTTAAAATTCCGGGAAACCCAAAAATTTTCGGGGACAATTACCGCCCCAAAATTTTAAGAAAAACATCATCTATTATCTCCACCACCTCAAAACATGGGTGAAGTGGGGAGACACATAGATGAAGCTTTCCCTCCAGCCAAGCCATGAAAATATTAGGTATGTAGGTGCAACATTTTTTCCCCATTGCCGTACCTCGAAGTTGTAAATAAAATGAATCACCAAATTGGAAAAATTGCAGGTAAGTACCAGAGTCAAAAGAGATATTAAAAATTTTTTACCTAAATTCTGAAAATCAGACTTTGTAAAACTTGTCGAACTGCATTAATTCCAATATCATGAAATTTAAAAGAAGTGTATTTGGCTAACTACGTCAAAGGACGCTAAAATAATCTGTTCAGGGACCTCAATATCTTGTATTTTAAGCAAAAAGTCAGTTGTATCCTTGAATTTTAAGATGAAGTAGTCACTACATATTTACATAATATTTTATTAAATATAGATACATTACTAGACAAAGAGTTTCGTCCCGAAAACGATTGGTCTTCCCGGTGGGTTTTCTAAAGACTTGTGAATCTTAGGCAAGAAGTATAAAATTGGTGTAACAGGATGAGCGATATTCAAGAATTCACCCAATTTAGAATCTATGAGACCGTTGTTCAAGGCTTCTTCAATAACTAATTTAAATTTACGACAGAAATCAAATTTTGGATCCCTAGACAGTAACCTATAGACCTGCACATCTGACAACTGTCTATGTGCTTCATCAAGGTACTGACTCATGTCCATCACTACAACGGCTCCGCCTTTATCGGCGGGCCTAATAGTAATTTTAGGGTTTTTGGATAGATCATTTAAAGCTGTTATTTCTAACGAAGTCAAATTAGGATGAATTAAAGAATTCCCAATCTCACTGTTTTTCAAGGAATTGACTTCTTCTTTGACAAGTTGTATATACGTCTCAATAGAATGTGATACTAAAGGAGGATTAAAATCACTACTTATAGTTAAACCTAAGTTCTTAAAACAGAAATCCAAACCTTCTTGCAAATTCTCAATGTTCTGAGGTTGCTGACTAAACCATACACGCAATCTAAGTTTACGAAAAAATTGCATTAAGTCCAAATCTAGATTAAACCAATCCATTTTTAAATCAGGACAAAAAGAAAGTCCCTTAGCTAACACACTCATTTGGGATTCAGTTAGTACACATGTAGAAATATTTACCACAGTAGATGAATCTATTTCTTTTTCACATTCGTTGGCAGTAGGCGATTGGCTGGAGTACGTGGTTGCCTCTGGCTCCTTGTTTTTACCACCTCTGTTGTGCTTTTTACCACCTCTTCTGGTTGGTCGCTTTCTGTAGGGTCTCCTGATGTTGTTCACAAAAGAGGAATCGTTAGTATTTATACAGTTCGAGAAATCAAAAAAAGAGTTCTTACTTTTCTTGGACCATCTGCCTGATTTTGTAGACTGCTCAGTGGACCATGAGTACACATTTCCTGTTTCATAATCCTGCAAGTCTCTATGCCATTTCCTTCTCTTTACATCTTCTAATTCGATTTTAAATTTTGAAAGAAACAATGATTGTTTTTCACAGAATTTGTCATAGTCCTCCATTGGTAATAATGATTTCAATCTAGCATCAACCTCTTTAAACTTATCCTTAGTAAGCTGTAAGTCCCGTTGTAAAAATTCAAGATTGAGTAACAAAATATCCAAAGAGTATCTATCAGATATACTCTCAAAGCGTGATCTGAAATCCACATCATTGGAAAATAAAGTTGGACGTAACGATGTTCTCATACCTCTGGGAATACGTTTTGTCTTGTAATACTCTCGCAGGGTAATATAGTGTAACTCCAGAGTAATCAACTTCTTAGAAAGCATTTCATATATTCTTTGTGTATCCACATTGGAAGGTGTATTCAAAAAAGCGACATCACCCCCTTCTCCGCTTAATATACGTTCCACCTCAGCATCCGTAAAAGCAGAAACATGTGGACTATTAAAAGCTATACCATCCGCAATTTGTGGAGATCCCTCCATGTTGTTTGAGGAGTGCAGGCTAAAAGCCAATTCCAACAAGAAAAAGAAAACTAGCTGCACCTCCAACACTAAATAAAACGGCGGGGTGCTCCTTTCCCATAATGTCTTGTGTTATGCAGATGTTTAGTGGAGGGCAAAAAGGCAATCCCAAAACTCCACACGCCTATATTTTTGCTCTCACCAAGGAGAGATATTCCCTTTCTGTTCCAGAACATGCAATCAACTGGACGTTCCATTCAAGCACAATGTGCCTTTACGTCAACCTTTTGATAATAGGCCATAATCAGAGAACCCACAATGAAGTGCTAGATAGCAATCAGCCATCCATTTTTATTCTCTACTAAAAGGTACAATGTTCTTATATCTGAATAGGGCCCTCAAATTTGGGTCCAATATCAGTTGCTATGCTGTAGTTACACCCATTGCCTTATGGTTTAACCCATACAGTAAAAAGTGAGTTTGTACTATCACTTATTTACGAAGTTGAGTGGAATTGGAATACCTGAAAGAAACTCCACACAAATAATAGAAAAAATACACAAACCCCATGCAGATGTTGTCCTTGGTCAGGTTCAAAGCCAGGACCCCAGCACTGAAAGGCAACAGTGCTAAACCACCTAGCCACTATGCTTCCCAAAATAGTGCACAACATCCTGTATGTTTTTGCTGGCTGTTTCCCATAAGCAGTCTAAGAGAGATGTGTGACTTAACAAGATTGTGCTATCTATCATGCATGAAAAAAACTTTTTAGATTCTTTGTTTTAATGGGAACTCAAGGCGGTGGTCCTACGCTATCTTTACCTCTCAATAGAGCCAAATTCAGACTTTTTCATTGGGTCAACCAACCTCCATAATCCAAAGAAAAAAGTAAAAAAACACCAACCCTTTCAAGTATAACTGCACTGATATAACAGCCTGTGGAGGGGGCGGGGTGCAAGAAACCAAAAGGAGGCATTCCTTCAAAAACCAGGAGGGAGGGAGGAAGGTTTTCTTGCACCACGCCATCTCCACAGGCTGTTATATCAGTGCAGTATGCTTGCAAGGTTGGTGTTTTTATTTTCTCTCTGGATTATGGAGTCGGTTTACCCAATGAGAAGTCTGAATTTGGCTCTATTGAGAGGTATAGATAGCGTAGGACCACCTGCCTTGAGATCCCCTTGTAAGCCGGGGGTGGCTTAAACATTTTTTGATCAAAACGTGTGAACTAAGAATCCTCAAAGTTTTTTTCATGTTATGATAGATAGCATAAATGCTTCTTTAGAGGTTTCCATGTATTGTATAGCCCTTTTTTCAGTTGGTGTGCCACTGTAATGGTGTGTGTGTATATTATATATATATATATATATATAATATATATATATATATATATATATATATATATATATATATATATAATAAAATTAATATATATATAAATAAAAATATATATATATATAAATAATATATATATATATATTATGCCGCAAAACCCTGCCAGTTTGGGACCCAGGTTCACATTGTGTTTTTTCAGAAATGTTTTTTTTGTGCAGAAAAATATACGTTGTATTTGGCATATATGCTTTTAATCTATATGGGGGGAAAAAAGGATGCCTCCTTTTTT
>JAODAL010057473.1:0-22657 GCA_025379985.1 Phyllomedusa bahiana
AAAAACCAAGGAGGGAAAAAAAAAAATTTTTCGGCTTAACAATTTTTCAGCCTGGGGCTTAAGGGGTTAAACACAAGACACTTTTTGAAACCTCTCCGACATAGGTGTGCAGCTTTGCATAAAAGGGGACGTGACAATGTTGAGACACGACATGCCAAAAACTGCAGCAAAAATGCACCGCAGTTCTAGTGCAGACTTTAAAGGGGTTTTGTCACAATCTAATGTTTACGTGGGATCCTCCAAAATGGGTATTTAATCACTTTTCTAAATATATTTCATAAAAAAGTGAAGCCTCTGAGAGCCTGACTAAGATGCCCTTAGTTTCCTGACAGTTTACATTAGACATGACCAGGAGCTGAGAGGAGCTGATCTGGCCATGCTTGCCTTGTTTGCACTTCTTATCTGATGGCAGGGAACATGAACGAGCTTTGAAGGGACTGGGGAGAAAGATCCTGTATCTTTTGTATAGAGAATCCACTGGTTGTAATGAAATTATCTAAGTAAACATGCAGATGCTCCCTGCTCAGCCACCGTTTCTCTCTCCCTGCAGCTGTTCATGAAGGAATGAAGGCTGCCTGCTGAGCTTATCTTCTCTCCTGAGCAAATAAGAGTGAGAAATAAAACGCATATAGCTTGTGCACAATACAGTTCTCCTCTGTGGATTAGCAAAACAATGTTTGCTCAAATACAGAGATTGAGTATCAGGAACATGCATGGGAGGTGAGTGATGATATCACAGAAGAGGTACTTGTTTTTTTAAACACAGAAACACAACGCCCCTTTTTTCAAACCTCAAGAGGGGAGTTTCAGCCTGTTAGGTAAGGAACTCACTTCTTGGCAAAACCCCTTTAAGCCAACAAATAGTTGGTCTAAAAAAGCTCGTCAAGTCTGGAGATGGTCGACATTTATCAAACAGTATGAGCCACTGTGATAAATTGTGCACATTTTAAGACAGTCTGTCTAGATTTACTCTGTCTAACCTTTACATAGTAGATGAGAACCAGAATGTTTTTGACCAAGACAAGGAATACCTGTCAACAGTCTGCCATTCTTGTTCATGGGCCAAGTCTGGTATTGCAGTTCAGCCTTATTCACTGGGCATGGGCAGGTCATAGCTTTCAAGGGAAATGTATTACCAACTTTTGTTTTCAGTAATTGAAACAAGATTCTGATGTATTTTTATTTGTAGATTTTTTAATTGTGTTATCTGTATATTGTTATGGGGGCAACCATCTTGCCAGAGCTGCTTTAGCAGAATTTAAAGATGTGCTTTATAGCAGCTTCATGGACATGTGAACAAGAGCTGACTCATTGACTTCTATGGGAGAGTTTTCAATGCATGCTATTGTATCCTGTTGGATACAATAGTATCACATTTCACTTTAATCCAGAATGTGATGAGGAGACTGCTGAGAAGTGATCTCTACGGAACAGGAAGTGTCAGACTATTATTAAGCCTAGTGGCCAAAGTGAAAACTGAAGGATTTCCGAATTTTTTAAAATATAGTGACATAAAATATTGAAACAGCTGTATGCAGATGAGTTAAACTGGCTTGGCATAAATCCTTTTTACATTGCAAGGCTCAGTGAGTCTCATGTGAATTGAGGATTGTTACATCTAATAGACAGCGCTGGAGAGTTCAACTCTCTTCCCATAAGCCTTTGAAATATTCAAATACTCAGTGCAGTGTAAAAGGCGATTAAATCTCCACATGCCGACAAGGTGCCAATGAGATACATTACCTCTTCTGAGCCAATATTAAAAAAGGAAATCAATAAAAAAAAACTTTTGACCCCTTACCTCCCTGACAAAGCCCTATTTTTGAAACCTGACATGTGTCACTTTATGTGGGAATAACTTTTTGAAATTTTTGCCTATTCATGTGATCCAGGGATTGTTTTCTTGTGACACATTGTGCTTTAAGTTAGTAAGAAATTTTGGTCCATAAAATCATTGTTTATTTGAGAAAAATATCAAAATATTGTGAAAATTTAGAAACATTTTCCATTTTCATAGTTAAAAAATGTCAATGTGTAAGACAAATAGTTTTTCCACACAAAATAGTTTAGAACTAGCATCTACCCTATGTCTACTCTAGGGTGGCATAATTTTTTAAATGTCTTTTTATTTTTTTTACACCATCAGGGGTCTTAGAAATGTAGTAACTCATAACTCATCTATGATATCAGTGTCACAAGAATTTGTGAGGGTCCCAGTGTTCCTACTAATACTGATGGTGGTATAGAATTCATGAGACAAATTATAGCTATGTTAACATAACATTTGTACTGTTAGTTTAGCGTATAAATGATTCTACATGATTAAATTAGTCAGAAATGTTCTTTTAGCTTTTGTCTGGCTAATTTGTGTTAGTATCTGGCAGAAACAGTATGATATAGAATAGTGCAATGAAGCAGTGCCAATGTATGCCATAGTATGCAGTGGAAAATATTGCAGCCTTTTATCAGAGTCCTCCTAAAGTATATGTCCAGTGGAAGGCATAAACGTGGTGTAAGCACAGCCTAAGAACTGAGTGCCAGCTTTCCTTACTGCCGAGGGTTAGCATTTTGGCAGATATAAATTCGATCCCTAACATATTTGCTGCTTAGTAAACAGTTTAGCTTAAAATGCTTCATTAGTGAACCGGAAAAATTCCATTGATATTAATTACAATGGGAAACTCCAATTTTTTCTGGGGTTTCACTGTAACCGTACTTCACATAAACATGTCTGTGTCATGTGTCGTCCTCAAGTGGTTAACCGTTCAGAATGGCTTCAGTATAAAATTACAGTGAGAGAACTTAATAGCAATCCAGATCTGATTTCCAAGATTCCTTTGAAGTAGGCAATAAATATTTGTTATCAGATGAGGCTTATCATTCTCCTTTTATGTAGCTACATGCCTTATGCTAATTTCATTAATTATCATTTCGAGTGTGTAATTAAGTGACATGGCTAAACTTCTGCTGTCAGAAGATATACTGTGCTGGAAAATAGTGATGTTTCCTTCAATATAAGAGCTGCTGCCTCCTTACACATTAGACTATATGAAGGTGGACTTAAAGTGGAGGTTAAATGTAGAGAACTCTATCTCTAAACACACACATATGTATATACACAGTTGAGTCACATTATTATGACAGCATACACATGCATATAGACACATATGTCCTTTACTGATGTGTGTCCCAAATGTTACATGCCTTGCTTCTTCATAGGCTGGATTATTGGGCTATTACTTCAAGAGCAGAATATGATAGAGGCACAATAATGTTGCACACAGAGTTCTTACAGGGTCCCCTATCTGCTCCATGAAGTAGTACAGAGTCCCCTGGGCCTTAGGACCTCATGCTTATGCTATATTACATATCTAATGTTGTACAGATTCATGATATGGTGCTATAGCTTCTCTTCACAGCCTCTTTCATTTCCAAGTTAGGCTGTGAGTGGTTTTACAGCAGATTGATATATCAGCTCTGTTAATCATAACTGAGCCTGTTCGAGGGACATTGCTAACAGATTGTTTTAAGCACAAAGGCAGAAGGTTACAGAGCTCTAAAGGGTAAAAGTTTGTCAATAACATGGATAGACAAGTTCCTGTACTGGAGATAACACGCTGCAGGAAGTGTGTTGGCCACAAAAGCTGGATTAATGAGAGATGCTAGGTAAGCTTGTGTACACAAGCAGGAGATAATATATTATTTAGCTCATAAAAGAAGCAAAATCAGAGCAGCAATGTATTTGGTAATAGTTTTTATTTACCTTCCAATATGTTTAAAGCTAATCAATTAAATTACAGTACTCTTTTAATAACAGGATCCAGGGGCGTAGCTATAGGGGGTGCATGGGTAGCAGTCACTACCGGGCCCTGCAGCCTGGGGGGCCCCAAAACCCATTTTTCCACATAAGGGCCCACATAAGGGCCCAGGAACTTCAAGTTACGCCTCTGACAAGATCCTTAACCCTTAACCGCTGCAGCCAGTTTTGACCTTCCTGACATAGCCCCATTTTTTAAATCTGATTTGTCACTTTATGTGGAAATAACTTTTTGATTCTTTTACCTATCAATGTGGTTCAGAGGCTGTTTTCTCATGACACATTGTGCTTTAAGTTAGTAAGAAATTCTGTTCCATATAATCCTTGTTTATTTTTGAAAAATATCAAAATATCATGAACATTTCTAAAAAATATGCCATTTTCAAAGTTAAAAAATGTCTGCATGTAAAAAAGTTAGTTATTCCACACAAAATAGTTGATAATTAGCATCTACCATATGCTCTAACAAACCATTACGTCTTAAAGATAATTAAGTGCAGCCAGTTTTACCACCATTTTCAAGATAAACATTGCACATAAATTTTTTTATTTTTTACCATCAAGTGTTCTGACGTTTATCTTGACAATGCCGTGTAAGAAATTTGCAATACTCCAAATATATGTATCACAGATTTTCCCTTTAACTGGACAACCCTTAAAACAGTACTGAACTGAATTTAGGAAGTCTACTTACACAAAACTATTTTTAAACTATGAAACTATGAAAGCAAAGTGGAGGTAAAATTTCAAAATGTAATTTTTTTCAGATTTTCAATTTGTATTCATTATTCAATGGAACTCGACAGATGAGACCAGAGAAATTCAACTCAACATCCATTCCCTCAATTCCATCATTTTTAGAGATATCCTATATGTGGCCCAACCACAAGCCTCAGAGTAGGAGGAGCATCTACTGGACTTTGGGGTCTCATTTTCATTACAATTTTCTTTAGGCGCCATTACAGGTTTGCCGGCACCCTAAGGTGAATAAACACCCCTAAAAAGACCTCATATTGGAAACTACACCCCTTGAGTATCATTTAGGAGTGTATTGTGCATTTTGGGCACAAAAGTGTTCCATTGTTTTTTTAGCATTGGGCTATGAAAATGGAGGGAAAAAACGCAGTTCCGTCATTATGTTTTGAGCTCCATTTTTTCAGCATTCGCCTACGGAGCTGTGTAGCAGTTTGTTTTTTTGCGGGATGAGTTGATGGTTTTATTAGTATCATTTTTGGGGAAGCAAGGCTTTTAGATTGCTTTTAACTCCATTTTTTGGAAGGCAGGGTGAATAAAATGCACTGCAATCCTAGTAGTGTTTTTTGTTTTTACTTTAAACAATGCTCACTGTGCAGTATACATGACAAATTAGTTTTATTCTGTGGGTTTTAATATGTTGAAGTGCTTTAAAAAAAGAAAGTGTTTTTATTGTGTAAAACAATATTTATACATCGGTTTCTTCTGCTAGCTATAACTTTTTTATTTTTCCATTCACAAAGCTGTGTTAGGGCTCTTTTTGGATGAACTGACACATTTTTTTGGTACAACTTTGGCATTTATATGAGTTTTTTTTATTGCTTTTTATTCCATTTTATGTGCTGTGGGAAGAATGAAAATCACAATTTCGTGCCTTGTTTGTGTTTATACAGTGTTCACCGTACGGGTTAAGTAACAGGACAAATTTATAGGGTAAGTCATTACGCACGTGGCAATACCAATTATGCATACTTTATTTCTTTTTTGAGCCTTTTCCCTCGGCCTTTCTCTTAGCTGCTGCGATCGCGAATGACCATGGCAGCTAAGGGGTTACTCGCCTGTGGCTGGAATGAGCTCCAGAGCCAGCTGTAATATACAGTACCTGTACGTCCATTTTTCCAGAAGTCATTTCCTGCTAGGAAACTTACAACTGAACTCAAATGACTGAACATGGCAGGCTCCCTTTTATCAGCACCTGCAGCCCCTCCATTCTTCTGCCCATTTATTAACTTCAGGCCTTCCCAGCTTAAAGCACCCATGGCACCCATACAAACGCTTAGTCATGCTTAAAGGGATTGTCTCACTACAGACATTGATGGCATATCTCTACGCGATGCTCAGCTAAACTTAGAACTCCCATCCATATCTATGGGAGAGTCCCGACCGCCTCTGTTCAGATCAGAGAGATTTCGGGGCTCTTTAGGAGATAGGTGTGAGTCCAAGAGGTTGGACTCAGACCTTTCAGACATTGATATCCTAGCAATATGCCATCAATGTCAGTAGTGAGACAATCCCTTTAACTACTTGCTGACTGTCCATTGACTTCTGGGCCGTGGCACTTGAAGGGCTAGGTCACACGGCGTGTACTCTCCGTGTTACAAGTGCTTTTAGGATCTGTCTTGGGGTCCGCTCTGTTGGTCCCAAAAACGGATCTAAACAATTAGCAGTGAGATTATCACTGCTGTCTATGCCGAACACGCACCAGCGTTCACATGAGGAATCGCCGCTGCGTGTTTCAAAAGTGCAGCTCAGCTCCGTCTTGAAAAGACGGAGCCGAGCTGCGCACTTAAAACACGCAGCGGCGATCCCTCATCTGAACGCCATTGAAAAGTCAGGGATGGTTTATTACGATCCTGCCTTCTAGATCACTCTGTATACAGCGCTCAATAAGTGCTGTATACAGAGACAACTGGGACCCGGTGACTGCTTGTCAGACCGAGATCAGCTCTGCAGTCAGTACTGGAGTTGGATTATCCCTATAACTGGATACGTGGCTATTATATCAGTCCCTGTTATAGGGGAAATCAAAAAAGAAAAGTAACAATGCCCCTTCTTCTGACCTTATGGGGGGCACAATATGTTAAACAAAATAATAAAAAAACCACACAAAATCAATATCCAGTAAAATTAATACTAACAGCCCAAACTGCAACTCTTAGTCCCGCCCCCAACAACCATAAAACTTTATATCACCTTTTTATAAACATTTGTGATAGAAAAGTGACACAATTACAATTCTGCTTTAAAAAAGATTTAAAAATTAGAAAAAAATTGAGAAGTAAAAATTACATAAAATACAGCCTAATATATCATGGAAAAAAAAAGTGAAAAAACTAGTAAAATAACCAAGTATAAGAAAGTGTTAAAGCATTCAAAACCACATGTACTATATAAAAGAAAAATGTGCCTAGTCAGAAAGGTGGGTAAACGGCCAGGTCAGGAACTGGTTAACCCCTTATTTACACCATACACACAGCTATACATAACACCACAGTTTGTTACAGTGTTCCCACTCCCTACATGTGCCTGAGAGGAATGATGTTTAGCCATGGATCAAAGTGACATTGTACAATTTGTACTGTAAGAGCTCCAAGAACACGAGACTCATTGTGAGTAGCTCTGTATCAAAGCCAATGATGTGCACAATGGTCCCTGCTAACAAGCATACCTGCCAACCCTTCTGATTCGTCAAGTTTAAAGTATGGAAGTGCTTTCCCATTTAAAGTGGTTTTCTCACCATGCAGTTTCACAAAGCCACAGCCATCTTTAGACTCTCACTTCCTGGTCAGGCTGTGAGTGGTTCTGTAGCAGTGACTGCCATATAAACTCTGCTGTTCCCAACTATTCCTGTTACACTGACATGGCTGCAGGAGATTAGTAAAGTGTACTTTACAAAGCTAAAGAGCTCTAAGGGGTGAAAGCTTTTCATTTAATTAAATACACAAAGTTAGTTGCTAGAAATAAGACTATGCATGGAGTGACTCACCATGTTCTGTCTGATTGACTGGCAGCTTGGAGCAATGAGAGATAAGAGAGAGCATGGAGAGGTGCTCAGTAACTAGAGAATCTGGTGTACGCTAAGAGGTGATAAAATCATCTTTATCTCCTGACCAAAGCAAAATCAAAAGAGCAATGTATTTGGTATTAGTCTTCACTTACCTTTCTCTACATGTTAAAAGTTAATAACTGAAGTGAGAAAACCCCCTTAAGTGAACACGATGGTGCTGCAATAAATTACATTGTCACTGCTAAAACGGTAGTATTTTAAAATATGAACAAGGCTGAGAGTTTGTATAAGCCTTGTGAACCCTTCAGTCAGCTGAGTTGGACTCCTCCAATCTTATTTCGACAACCTATCTTAAAACCACCATACTTCTTTGACTCCTTTTACATGGAGGCATAGCATACTATATGAGAGCCATAAAGCTTTAGGAAATTTCAAGTGTTCCCTTTATCGCTCTACCGAAGGCAGTGAGCATGCTGGATGTTGTAGTTACCCAACTGTCAGAGAGCAACTGGTTGGAAACTGCTGTCCTAAGGCTATGTGCACACGGCGTAATTACGCCGTGTGATGTGGGGGTTGTGCTGATAGGCCCGGACTCGGGCAAGGTCGGGGGGGGGGGGGGCAGCCCGCCGATCCCACAGACATGCATTACTCGTGGTGCGTATTCACCGCAAGTAATTGACAAGTCACTTATCTCCCTATGCGTACAATACGATTGTATTGTACGAGTTGGGAGAGATGTAATCCATAGTTGTCTATGAGAACTAATGATTACTGTAATTTCGGCGCACATCTTGCCCGTATTAGAGCACAAATACGACGCGAAATGCACGCAGAAATTACTCCGTGTGAACATATCCTAAGGTTCGCTCTTTGAAATAAACCGCCATATTTTAGCGTTTTGAAATAAAATAAGCTGCCATATTTTTTTTCTTTTGTATTGAGGTTAAGGCTCCTTCAGTCTAGTATTTTCTATACTAGGTGTCTAAGATCTCTGCTTTTTCTTGGTCTCGCCTTCCAGTCCATTGTGGAAGCTTTCTACATGACCGGTCATCCAACTTCCTATTGCCAATTTACTTTCACCACTATCAATTTCCCTTTTTTTTCAGCACACAGCATATTCTTCAATACATCTTTCAACCTGGTGCATTCTTAGAGATCATTTTAACCTGAAACTCTGTAAGGCTAATTGATGTACCAGTGTTCTTCACTGGAATATACTATAATTGGGTGCCAAATAATTCATGCGCCAGAAAGGAAACAGAAGTTACACCCAATGTGCTACTACTTTAGACGTAACTTGTTAGGAATGTATAATTTATGATGTATACAGCTTTTAGTGAATATCAGATATTAAAAACACTTAAATACTTATCTTCCTCAACAGTCAGTAAAAATTAAGTGATAAAATGGATCGTGGAAGAACTTGATCAGATGACTGTGATTGCAGTTATCAGCACGGCCCGATAATTTGGACTATAGACAATATACCTTTTACCATCTTTATTATTTACTATGGTTATCCCGTTTGTCCATCAAAATATTGTGCATGATTGTTAGATGATAAATTGTCCAGATAAAAGAAATAATCCGGTTGGCGTGGTCTAATAGGAAAAGCATGTGAGCTTTCATTATATGACATTTTCAAAATTAGAGGTGAAGCTCCTCAGCCCAGTTCAAAACATGTAAAAATATGGTGTTAATACATTTCATTTGCCGCATGCATAGGCATACGGAGAGTCTAAGGGCCACATGTATGAACCTGTTTGGGTCTAAAACTCACTCTTTTGCCCATAGGTTATTATAGGCAAAAAAAAGTGAGTTTTAGACCTAAACAGGTTCATACATGTGGTCCTAAGAGTGCAGTTTTCTCCCTCTCATCCACATCTATTTTGCCTGGGTCCCATTCACTTTAATACCCTATGGTTATTCTCTTTGTCAGACTAAGCTCTTAGAGTTCTGTCTAACAACAAGGTTGTTTGCTGTTTCCAATACAGATCTATTTATCTATATAAATTGGTTATACCATTAAGGTCAATCCACTGGGCAAGAAACATTGTGATGTAGATGAGCATTGACCTTTATGAAGAAAAAAGTTTTGGCCAAAAATGAATACACATGCTTCAAGCCCCCATATCATATCTTCAGACCAGGACTAAGATTTTATATCGAAACGCGTCGGTCGGTTTTTGGAATCTAGTGCATACCCTGTTGGTTGGTTGCGTCCATGTGGAGCATGAACTTGTACCGTAACTACTACTTGTAAGTTTTTAAAAAAATGTTTGAATTAAAGACAAATATGTTTTAACTCCGGTACAGACTGCTTGGTCCCCACTGTGCATGCCCGCTTACAGGGCGAACTTTAGGACACTGGTTATTTACTCTCTTTTTGCCATTGTTGTAGCCGTAGGAGTATTCGGCTTACCGTGCGTCCGTCTTATTTATTGCTACAAAGCAAGGAAACAGGCAATTACAAGCTGGACTGCTTACTATTATATCTTCTTTAGTTGGGTCAATGCCACAGACCAAGCAATTATGTATTTTCTTTAAAGAGAACCTGTCACATAATTTTTGACCTCCTTGCTGAGGACAGCACAAGCTAGTGTCAGACCTGCTGTTTCCAGCACTGTCTCCCTTAGTCGGTAAGATGCTGTTTTTTTCGAATATTTAGTGCTCAAATCTGCAGTTTTCAGCCAGAAAAGAGTCATATCAAGAGTCAGTTTTTTCATGCCCTGCCCGCCTGAGTCTAGCCCCGCCCACCTTAACTGATAAACCTTTTACTTTAAATAGGTAGAAACACTTGAAAAACTGTCCGTGGGCGGGGCTAGCCTTTGGTGGGCGGGGCTAACCTGCTCATGAATAAAATTTGAGGGGTAAATACTCTAAAACTACAGCATCTCACAGAATAAGGGGCACAGTGCTGGAAACAGTATGTCTGTCACTAGCTTGTGCTGTCCTCAGCAAGGAGGGCATAACCTATGTGACAGGTTCCCTTTAAGAAGCATTTATAGCTGTTTATATCCCTGGTCCACCAAAAGGCTACATGAAATACAGTTTTTTTTTGTTTTTTTATAGTTACTAGCATGGAACATTTGAATGTTTCTGTACAAAACTAGGACAGTATTGTGAACAATGAAGGTAACACTTTATTAGGTCAGTGGTAACTTCACACAGACTTAAAAACAATGTTGCCTTCACACTGCCCTCTAGAAAGTAATCCCTTCAAATGTCAACTCACAATATAACTTTTGTAACTAAGTGCTACAATTGTCCCTATTCTTAAGAGCCCTTACTTATCTAACCTCTTTGCAACACCTGCCAGTATGGCGTAAGACTGGGCGGTCATCCAGGGCACACTTCAGGCCTCAGGTCATCCAACCTCTGGAATACGATGGACCAAGTTCTTCCTCTAGCTGGGGCTTAACACAGATATATGCTGTCTCTTACAATTCCCTCTTCCTTGGGTCTCCTGTGGGTTGATGCCTCTAAGAGCCCTAGAAGACTCCCAGAATTAATCCTGACAATACTTCTAGCCTATGCTGCTTCAGTGACAGCCTGCATAAAGTTCATCAAGTTGTCCTTACCCACACCCATTCTTTTTTAGCCGATTGCTCAGTCAACTCACCATATGCTTCTCATTGTGGAAGTTTAGGGCTTCTAGGAGATGTTTAAAGGCACCTCTCTCCTGTAGGCCCCCCACAAGCACTATAGGAAACACAGTATCCTGCATCTCCACAAATTCCCTGTTATCATTTTTCCTCTTGCCTCCAACTTACCGACATGACACTGATATATGAACCTTGGCCTTGCCACTTCACAAGAAGGTCCTTCAGGTACCACACAAGGACTATCCATACCTGGACCGTTGGCACTAAACCATTCTTTTTTGTTAAATCCTTTCTGCTACACATATTAGCATTGCATCACAAAGTTTCATGTCCTTGTCAGCTCAAATCTCTGTGAACACTGATGCTATCACCTCCTTCCATTGGTTGACAGCTGAAAAACTATAACTTTCACTGCCAGTTACTGTAACTAGACATGGTGCTATCCCTGAGTATAATCGCCCACCAGTCCAAGTCACTCACATCTTCAAGGTGCATAAAACAGTATAACACACACATATAAATCACAGTTACACTACACGTAAAAAAACAATAACAGTCAACATATAAAAGCACTTTCTTAAAGTGAAATACACAACCTTTACATTTAAGTAGGAAACATAATATTTGAAATCCCCATTAATGTGAATGGGGCTGAGCTGCAATACTATAGGTCATATCCTCATATATTTACTAGCACTCAAATGTGGACGGGTCATCAGCGGCAGGGGCGTCGCTAGGCAGTTTTATTCGGGGCTTGTGTGCCGAATGAAATGCCTGCAGCCCCGAATGTTTAAGTCCACAGCCAGCCCTCGCATCACCACAGTAGCGCGGCGGCGCATTATTGTTCACAGTAGATGCGGCACTGGACACTACTTTTCAGTGCTCACCAACTTCCTCTGCTGCCGCCGCCGGAGCCTCCTGTGTGTTGCTGCGCAGGGTCAGGGGGAGAGCGGCGCCGATCGCACTTCACTAAGCCCAGGGACGCTGGCATGCTCCTCCTCCTCCTACCCATTGAGTGCCCACGGCCCCGCGCAGAGAGAAGCAGAGCAGCCGCCAATAGGTATTTATAGTTAAGCTGGGGCTGGGCAGGCTAGGCTCAGACTGGAATACATCTCCTGACATGTTTGATTGTCAGCTCTGACCTATGCCTGCCCTATATACTGTGGGGACCTATGCCTGCCTATATACTGTGGGGACCTATGCTTGCCTATATACTGTGGGGACATATGCCTGCCCTATATACTGTAGGGACCTATGCCTGCCCTATATACTGTGGGGACCTATGCCTGCCCCATATACTGTGGGTACCTATGCCTGCCTATATACTGTGGGGACCTATGCCTGCCCTATATACCGTGGGGACCTATGCCTGCCTATATACTGTGGGAACCTATGCCTGCCCTATATAGTGTGGGGACCTATGCCTGCCTATATACTGTGGGGACCTATGCCTGGCCTATACACTGTGGGTACAGTACTCGGTACCTGTATGTCTATTATTTATGGATATTACTGTGTCATACGTAGGTTAGAGGTTTTGAAAAAGTAAGTTTGTCAGCGCTGATTCTCATTCTACACTGCACTGCTGAGGTGATGTAAAGGATCTACCGTATATACTCGAGTATAAGCCGACCCGAGTATAAGCCGAGGCACCTACTTTTGCCCCAAAAAACGGGAATACTTATTCACTCGAGTATAAGCCTAGGGTGGAAAACGCAGCAGCTACTGGTGAATTTTAAAAATAAAAATTTATACCAATAAAATTACATAGGCAGTTTAATGTCCCCCATAGGCAATTATAGGCAGATATATGGCCCTATATGCAGGTATATGTCCCAAAAGGCACATATATGGCCCCATAGGTATGTAACAGGCAGTTATATGTCCCCCATAAGCAGATTATAGGCAGGTATATGGCCCCATACGCAGGTAATAGGCAGGTATATGGCCCCATAGGCAGGTAATAGGCAGGTATATGGCCCCATAGGCAGGTATAGGGCAGGCTGTAGGCAGGTATAGGGCAGGCTGTAGGCAGGGTATAGGCAGGTATAGGGCAGGCTGTAGGCAGGTATAGGGCTGGCTGTAGGCAGGTATAGGCAGCTGTAGGCAGGTATAGGGCCGGCTGTAGGCAGGTATAGGCAGCTGTAGGCAGGTATAGGGACGGCTGTAGGCAGGTATAGGCAGCTGTAGGCAAGTATAGGGCAGGTATAGGCAGCTATAGGCAGGTATAGGGCAGGTATAGGGCCGGCTGTAGGCAGGTATAGGCAGCTGTAGACAGGTATAGGGCAGGTATAGGGCCGACTGTAGGCAGGTATAGGGCAGGTATAGGCAGCTGTAGGCAGGTATAGGGCAGGTATAGGCAGCTGTAGGCCGGTATAGGCAGCTGTAGGCAGGTATAGGGCAGGTTTAGGGCCGGCTGTGGGCAGGTATAGGGCAGGTATAGGCAGCTGTAGGCAGGTATAGGGCAGGTATAGGGCCGGCTGTGGGCAGGTATAGGGCAGTTATAGGCAGCTGTAGGCAGGTATAGGGCAGGTATAGGCAGCTGTAGGCAGGTAGAGGGCCGGCTGTAGGCAGGTATAGGCAGCTGTAGGCAGGTATAGGGCAGGCTGTAGGCAGTTTAAAAAAATAAAAAAACAATCACTTACCTGGATCCTCGCTGTCCGGCCTCCCGCGCGCTGTCCTCGGTCTTCTCGGCACAGGCAGGTGATGTCATCAGGCCGCGCACGCAGCGTGATGACACACGCTGCCTGTGCCAGAAACTCCGGACGGCCGCGAGTCTGTGGCCGCCCGGAGTCCACTGTGGGGCAGGGAGTGCTCGCTCTCTGCCCCGCAGTGGCATCCCTTCACCTATCTGCGCTCCGGAGGGGTCGCATATAGGTGAAGGAATCGCGGACAGTGCCCGGGCCAGCGCAGCGCCCGGACACTGTGCGTTCACTCGGCCTTCAGTTACATGCGCTTCCTGAGGAGCCGCATATAACTGAAGCGTCCCTGTCGGCGCACGGGCCATCGCAGCGCCCGAGCCCCGACAGTGACTCGAGTATAAGCCGAAGGGAGATTTTTCCGCACATTTTTTGTGCTGAAAAACTCGGCTTATACTCGAGTATATACGGTATGTGGACTATGTGAAAAATAAACTGACAGGAACATACACTATTTTCTGTAAAATACATCATGCCACTGTTCTCAATGTGGTGTAAAAAGTGCCATGTGAACCCTGCCTTACTGAGCAAAACATGACACAGAGGGCCCGGGCCCCGGATGTTTTAGGACCCTAGCAACGCCCCTGATCAGCGGTATCACAGGTCTCCACCTGTCATAACATAGTCCATGTAACAAATATACTGCTTTGAACACAGTTCCGTATTGCTTATCCACTTTAATACAATTCCATCACTTTATATAACATTCTGGCAACATTTAAGCCCATATTAAAAGTTTAAATATTATAAGAGATACATGACCTGAAGTCCAACGTATAGCCTCTTGGGCGCCGCTCACATTCGGACAAGCAATCCTTTATTTCCCGGGCATTGCCTAATGTGAGCGGCGCCCAAAAGGCTATACGTTGGACTTCAGATCATGTATCTCTTATAATATTTAAACTTTTAATATGGGCTTAAATGTTGCCAGAATGTTATGTAAAGTGATGGAAATTAATTAAAGTGGATAAGCAGTACGGAACTGTGTTCAAAGCGGTATACTTGTTACATGGGCTGAGCTGCAATACTACACATAACATGTGGTCATCTGTGGCACTGATTTTGGAAAAACCCTGTATAACTCATTAATATAAGCGTGCTAGTTATGAGCAACCACTAACATGTCCGTCATTATTTTTGTATCTATTTATGCTCAGAAAGAGACCGAGTACAATTCAGCCCAATACTGTTTATTTTTATTCTCTCTGTATAAATGAAATTGTTCCTGTCACATTTATTTATGCTAGAATGGAAAAGCCTCTGAGAAAAAAAATGCATTAATAGGGCATTCACACAGAGAGATCTGACAGCCGGAGTACAGATGCTCTATGTACTGTAATACCAAACACAATCACCTCGGTGTCTGAACTCTGACTGATCACAACACTGTCTGTCACTTAATTACTTATGTGAAGGAACGTCAGCTTATATTATTAATGTTTATCAAATGGAACCGTGCTGGACAGATGATCTCAGCCTGGACTTCAGACACTATGGTTTGTGTTACTGTAAAAAGATCTGGTTGTAGCCATTTTTCTATTTTGTACGTATCATGACAAAATAGTGACAGCAGGAAAAGCCCAAGTCTATTCTGTCCCCGTGTCCAGGGATGGGGTCACGAAGATTGTGAAAAGTGATGTGGGCAATGTTCATCATACAGTATATCAGACACATGCAAGCAATTTAATTATTTGATTGCTTACATAGATTTAATTTCCACGCCAAACCACCATGTGATGTATTAAGCCATGCACAGTATTTATCGTGATAGTGCCAACAATTGGATAGGAACATCTCAGGCAGCTTTGGATTGGTCCACAGGGGAGCAGGGAAAATCCCTGTGCATGGTGGTTCCATCGGTATTGAAGACTTGTTAGGGAGATAGGAGGAGAAAAAAAGGCAGAAAGCAAAAAGCAGAGTGCAAGAGTCATGTGGCTGTAGAGTGGGCCCCAAGAATCAAGTCTACTGGTGGGCTCCAAGAAACAACTCTACTGGTGGGCTCCAAAAATCAACTTTGCTGGTTGGCTCCAAATCTACTGGTAGGCCCTAAGAATCTACTTCATTGGTGGGCCTCAAGCATCAACTCCACTGGTGGGCTCCAAGTATTAACTCCACTGCTGGGCCCTAAATTCAACTCCACTGGTGAGCCCCAGGCACCCCAGTCCAACACTGATTACAGAGAATCTGAAGAGGGAAAGGAAAAGCAGCGCACATAAAAAACAAACAAATTCATTATACCTTTGAATCACAAGTAGTACATATGACTTCTTCAACACACCTGAAAATCAATATATACCATCCCAGACCTTCCAAACATAGTGGCATCTATCACATCTGTGTGTATAAGCTTTTTTTTTTTTTCTGGAAGCCTCTGTATGGCTTAAGATGACAGATGGCATTATTTCATGCAGCAGAAAAAAGGCACATCAGCCCAATGGAGACCAAAAGGAAACTTCAGGTGTATAAGAGCCCATGGCTACATTTGGTTTATGCACCAAGAACTTTACCTGAGCTTACCACAAATGAACACAGCAAAACACAGCACACAAGCAACCCTCCTTTTGCTTCCCTCTGCTGTCAGTCATATGATAGTATTATTAAGAAGTAATGTTTCCTTGATGCCGAAAATGGTTCAACAAGTAACATCAAAATAAATTAATGTGATGTAAGACACCAAAAACATAAGAGATTCCTGGAAATGGAAATTATCTTAGGAAATATATTTAAGAAATAACTATATTATGTTAGTGAAAATTGTAAATGAATGGAAAAGATAATAATTAACTCTTAGGCCGTGTTCACAAGGCTTATTTGTCCGCGGATTGGCGCCGTACTGCGGAGTACGGCGCCAATCCGCGGAGTAATTACGGTAATTCACTGCTCTCATAGAGAACAGTGGATTCCGTCGCTCCTACCCGCTCGGCGAATCCGCCGGGCGGGGAGAAAGTGACATGCACATTATTTACGGCGCGGACGCACTGTAGATAATGCATTGCCTATGGGGCCGGCGGGCTGCTCCCCCACCACGCTCCCGCCCCGCCCGCATCCCGCCCCTTATTCACGCCGGAATTGCGAGCGCAATCCGGATCGCAAATCTGCCGTGAATAAGCCGTGTGAACGGGGCCTTAGGCTACGTCCACATGACAATCAAAAATACTTGCCGGATTCTACCTTTGAAAACTGCGGTGGATAACGTGGATTTGAGGTTGTTTTTTTTCTCAGCAGATTCACAGTCAGAAAACAAGTCCAGTTCATCTCTATGGGGTTTTGGATGCGGATCCACAATATTTAGGTGGCGTTTATGTTAAGTGAAATACAGCGGAAGATTGAACATGTAAGTTTTTTTTTAAAAAAATGGCGATTTTGAAATCTGACCTCAGAAAATCCAGATTGTGTGAACTACAACTCAGATTTTCTGTTGAGGTCTATGGGGATGGTTCTACAGTTGGTTTTTAACAGTTTTCAAAATCCGAATCCATGTGGATTTCCGACTGGAAATGATTGTAGTGTGGATGGAACCTTACTCTATATTATAAAACATAATACTTACTCTACATTATAAAATGTAAGTTTTTCCCATAAATGCTGTGTTCCCAAATTCTACCATAATAAAAAGTGTCCACCACTAGCTGCTTTAAAGGGAATCTGCAAGCTCTTTTTTACCGCTAAAACAATACCAAATCGTATTACATGAACTGCTTATGTTCCTAAACATACCCCTGTGTCCTAAGTGCAATCCAGCCAAATCACAGAAACTGCTTCACAACCGTCAAAAAATACAAATTTCAATTGAATATTCATCTGGGTGGTGTCCAAATCAGGAATATTCAGGCAGTCTACACTCTGGGCTACATGTATGAACGGGATTTACGCCTGTTTTCTGGCGTATCATGCGCCGCACCGGCTCGAAGCCGCGGTCGGACGCAGGGATGCGATGTTAGGTGCAGCGTTCGCCACTTTCAGATACGCCTCTCGTGCACTGGGCGCGGTGTGGGCGTGGTGTGGGCGTTTCGGGGCGGGACGCGGCGCACTCGAAAACTCCGAGGCATGTACGATCGTGGCTCGGCAAAGTGAGGCACATTGCAGCGCTCGCCAGCCCCGACATAACCCCCATATTATTGGTCATTTTATATACAAATCGGTACAACTTTGGGAGTCTTATCATTGTATTTCGGCCATGTACCGTTTTCTTCCACATTGCATTAGCAAACCCAAAAGAGCGTCGCACGCTCTACATTTCTTTTCCCCATAGAACTCTATGAGAAGCTAGCTCAGCCACTGATTGGCTAAGCAGGACGAGCCCCTCTTCCCCCCAACCAATCACAGTACTAGAATATTTCCCATAGACAGTAATAACTTTTAGGGCGCCCTTCTATCGCGCCCTTCTTTCTCCATTCACGATAGCCACACTACATATGATTGGTGGATTCATATCTGCCGCCTGGGCTCAACCAGTCAGTTCTTTTCTGCCTTTTTTACTGTATTTTGAACTGTCCCACCTTTTCATTTGATTGGTCCATACTTCTCCATAGCTTATAATGGCTCACTGTCACTCCTATTCTGATTGGCTGGTTTTTGCCGACCAATGAGAAGAGCTTAAACAATTTGAATTACTGTATTTCCCGGCAATTCTCTATATTCTAATTCCTTAGGTAGCGCCGGTCTCGGCGACAAACGCATTGTTAGGGATTTAATTGATTTATGTTTATAGAAGGTTTCAGCTCTTTTGCAGAAAATATTTTACACCTAATAAAAAAGATTTTTTTAATCATACTCCATGCCGCACGGCGCTGAGAGCCGAAATTTCATTGCCCCCATCTCTCCATTGACTACAATGGGACAAGTAGCTCGCATTCTGATTGGCCGAGATAGCCAAGCCCCCGCTAGCTCAACCAATCAGCTCTTTTCTGCATTTTTACTGTATTTTGAACTGTCCCACCTTTGAATTTGATTGGTTCATACTTCTCCATAGGTTTTAATGGGTCACTCTCGCTCCTATTCTGATTGGCTGGTTTCTGCTGACCAATGAGAATAACTTACAGAATTTGAATTACTGTATTTCCTGGCAATTTTCATTATCCAAATTCCCGATGTAGCGCCGTTCTTGATTTTTGGAAAGGGATTTTATTTATGTATTTTTTTTAGTAGGTTTGAGCTCTTTTTCTGATAATGTTTTAACCTAATAAAGGCGATTTTTTTATTCCTACTCCGCACGGACATCTTTAATGATTTCTCGCTGTTTTCCAGCCTGTCTCAAATCAGAATACATGTTAGGCACAGTCCCTTCTGCTCCTAAATCCCGCACTGCACCCCACATACTGGTGAGGCGCGGTGAACTTTTCCCCGCATGTATGAGCGCACCTCCTCGGACGGCGAATATTTGGCGCAGCCCAGCACTGCGCCTTAGTCCCTGCACTGCGCCTCACACACTGGCGAGGCGCGGCGGACTTTTCACCGCATGTATGAGCGCACTACCTCGGGCGGCGAATCCTTGGCACAGTCCCGCACTGCGCCTAAGTCCCGCACTGCGCCTCACACACTGACGAGGCGCGGCGGACTTTTCGCCGCATGTATGAGCGCACCCTGGCGCCGACATACATGAGGCGCAAATTTCGCCAGAAAACTGGCGAAAACATGCGCCCCGACGTGGTGAGATTCATACATGTCGCCCTCTGTCCCTCCCTGTATAAGCTTGATTGACATCTATCTGGTGGAGGCTGCTGGTAACATACATAGGTCAAGGGCATGAGTATTTGGGGGAAGCATAAAGACAGCCACCGTGCTTGATCCTTGTGTAGCATCGGTGGCTTTCTATGGTACTTGCTCTGGTTGCAAAAAGACCTGCTGGATGCCCTCACTAACTGTGTGCATCTGCATAAATGTAGTACATATGTTTTTGTTTGGTCGAAAAGTCTGCCTAGATGCTTGCAGATAATCTGATAATTAATCATGTTATATATAGAAGTCAAAGAGACTCATGGCACATAAATGGGCTCTCCAGTATGGTGCTGAGTTTTCACCCCTTTTGAGGGTTATTTTTCTCCTACTTCATGGCATTTCAGTGACCACTGGGCACCACATTTCAGTTCTTATGGAAAGGGGAGTCGTTGCACAGGTTTTCACCATCAGTAGTGAAGTAGATGGGACCAACTTAGGCTGAGGACCCTTATCCGAGGGCCCCATATCAACCATAAATATATATCTTCTCTTATTGTTTTAAACATTATCTTCTCATTTTATCAATGAGTTATCATTACCAAACCATTTTGAAGAGCTCAAATAAACTTTTACTCAAAAATGCATCCACTACTTTGTAATGTGATTGTGTTTTCCTGTACATATGGCCACTTCTAAGCACTCAATGGGCACAGAAAATATTCTACAGATCAAGAGCAAGCTTTTTTTCCCCTGTACACAATACAGCCTGCCAGTGCCAGAGCCATATGTTTCCAAGGTGATAAGCTTCTAATTTTTTTTGCAAAAGACTTCTGAAATAGAGCATACATAGATTAATCCTCCCTGGAGAAGCCAGCTTCTTTGAGTAATTTCCATAGGTTTAAATGAAATAATTAGTCTGTTGATATTTTCAGTGTTTTATTCTTGCTCTGCTTGGATCAAACCCAGTGTAGAATAAGTAAGATGTGAGGATTAACTGTATAGGTCTCATCGTCACTCATAGATGGACAGAAAAACAGATGAAACACCAAAGATGAGAGCACAAAGTCAAAGACAACACTTCAGAGAGCGCTTGTTAATGTCTTCTTTCAAGGGCGTTGCATGTGCATATGAATTCTTGCACACATGGCTGCTTATGATTGCCGACAGTGAGTCTAATGTTATGACTGAGAGAGTTAAGGTGGCTACATGATATTCATACATAACAGCTACATACATAACACAATCTGATGTTCAAAGTCTCTTTGGCATCACAGTGGTCCAAGGAAACACGTCAAGAATGGTTAAAACTTTACCTAGAGATACATTGATGATTTACGTTGTCCTTCCAAAAACACTGACACTGGCTATGGAAATTCAGGCAAAGATACTGGGCAAAAGATGTGGTGCCCATCATTAAACCCTTACACACAATGGATGCATGGGTATGTCCTGTTTTAAGTAAGGAGCTAGTGAGCTAGTGTGCCTGCTGCATACGCTGACTGTTAATTACAGCTGATACCTGCCACTAACACATCTGTGTGGATTGGATTGGTTGCTACCGACATCTGGTGAGAATTTCATGTCAATAGCACTTCTAGGAATATATTTACTTACGTAATTTAAACTGCTGTATGTGATATAAGAACATTACAAATATCAGATTGTTACAGGAGGCAGCAGGTTTAAAGACTATTAAATTCCTCCACAATTGTCTTACCAGGTTACTTTCTGTTTTCTTTTATATGAAGATACATAGTCAGATACTGTATAAAGAACTGTTAATTCTTTGCATTTTCTTACTGAAACAATGAAATTAGCATTCGCAATGCACTCAGTTGGTATAAAACTTGATGGATAGAACACACTATGTGGCATTCTTACTTGAGTTTGGTTGAACTTTTTCAAATGAAAGTTAAAGGGGTTATCTGGGAGTTTAATAATTTCATAGAAAACAATAAATAGCATTTATATTGAAAAGCAAAGATATTCCAAGATCTTCATGAGTTTCTTTTCTTTTGCCTCTTTATTTATCTATCATAAGATCCACTTTTTGCAATGAAACTTCCTGCTTGTGGGAGTGTCAGTAGTGCTCCAGTAACTATCTTCTACAAATCCCAGAATGCATTGCAGTTACAGGCCTTGCCCTGTACACCCTTACATCATCATTCTCAGACATGTACACCTCATGCCCCTGCATTTCTGTTCCAGTTCACTTCCTGGTTGCCTGCAGCAGGCTGTGTATAGTATAGTGCACCAATCAGTTTGTAACATGGTTAAAAAAGCATTCTTTCCTCATCCTATAATATATGTAATACATGTACAAATATATAAAATTTGGTTTATATATTTCTATTTATGTACTGTACATCCCCCACAGCAGGTACACAGCTATCCCATCTTTGTAACTCTGCATGCTGTGGGGAATGTGGCATCACCCAGCTTTCCTGCACACTCGATAGTCTATCTAGCATCCAAGAAAGGTGGGTGACATCACATCCCCAAAAGCAATCAGTTTTTGATCATGGGAAAGCTTTTTGCCTGCTGTAGGGGATGTGGCATCAACCCTGCACCCAGTGGTGTCAGTGCAGCATCTTGTGATGCTTTACTCTAGCAGAATTACTATATAAAGAGTAGCAGGCAGACTTTTTTCTGACTTCTGCTGGATAAGTTCAGAAGTCCTAATGCATATTCAGCCAATTCAACAATGCCAATCTTCTGAACAGGTAAAAAAAAGGCTATTTAGCAAATTTATCAAAAAGACACCTCCTCCTAACAGAAGAGGTAAAAACAGTACACTATAATGAAAGCACCTAGACTCTAGCAGCTAGCAGTGATAAGTCACTATGTTCACATGGTGAAAACTGTGTGTGTCCACATTAGTGTATAACACCCACCCCCTCCAGCTCTGTACTTCATTGATTACATTCCTGTCAGCACCTCTGTTTACATAGTGACTGATAAGTCCCTAGAGGCAGCCAGATTTTGGCCTGGCTTCAAAACATGACCACTAAGTGATGACAAGACATCCATTGAGGCATAAGCAAAACCATGGATCAAAGGGGCGTCCCCGGTTTGCAGGAAAAGGAAGGAGGGGGAAATAAAGGGGGTCTTTTTCCCG